>OY740796.1:6801346-7098846 GCA_963514005.1 Raja brachyura | reverse complement strand
TAATCCATGCATAAACACTTTTCTAGCTCGCATCTCAACATCTCATTTCTTTTTCCCGTGTTTATCTTTGGGATCTGAGCATAGATGGCAAGACCAGCATTTATGAGTTATCACTTACTTATTGCCCTTGGGAAGGATGTTATGGGTTTGAGGTAGGATTGGAGTTTCCGCAGTCTCTCTCCAGTATGGGAGTTCCAGGATGAAGAGCCGGCAATAGTGAAGGAATATAGATGTATTTCCAAACTGAATGGGGTGTGATTTGGAGAGAAACATGCTCCCATGCAAATGATGCCCATTTGCTTCTGTGGCAAAGGTTTTGAGTTTGGGAGATTCTGTAGAACTAACCTGAGCTGTCTGAAGAAGGGGCCTGACCCGAAACATCGCCTAACCATCCCTCCACGGATGCTGCCTGAACCATTGAGTTACTCCAGCACTTTGTGTTTTGCTGAGAGAGTAGATGTTCTGCATTTTGCAGCTGGGAACACATTGCTGCATCCACATGCCCATGGTGGAGGAAATAAATATTTAGGGATGATTGATGAGGTGTCATTCCAAGAAATTGCTTTGTCCGAAATATTGTTTAACTTCCAAAGTTGTTGGTGCCACACTCATCCAGACAAATGGCGAGTCATTCATCATGCTTCCAATTTATTTTTGTACATTTACTTTAGTTTAGGTTTAGTTTAGGGGCACAGCACAGAAACAGGCCCTTCAGCCCACTCCGTACTGACCAGCACTGATGGTCAGGATCGAATCCGGGTCTCTGGCGCTGTAAGGCAGCAGCTCTGTCAGTGTGGCACCTTGCCACCAACATGGTGGAATGGCTTTGGAATGTCAGGAGCTGAGTTCCTCATAGAACAGAGAGCACAAGAACAGGCCCTTCAGCCCACAATGTCTGTGCTGACCATGATGCCAAATTAAACTCACCCCACCTGCTTGTAAATGGTCTACAGCCCTCCATTCTCTGCCTGTGTATGCATCTGTCCAAATAGCTTGCAAACCTGGCTGTTGTATCTGCTTCCATCACCAGGATTCCGTAATGGGAGGTGCAAAGGGAATGCTGGTGCAGAATCCCTATAAAGGTCATTTGCAGGTTGAGTTGGTGATAGGAAGACAAATGTAATGTTAGCATTCATTTCGAGAGGTTTAGAATATAAAGCAAGGTTGTAATGTTCAAGGGCCTGTCCCACTGTACGAGGTAATTTAAGAGGTTCTCCCGATTGGAACTTGGAGAATTACGGTAATAGCCGTTCGTAGGTACTCGGGGCTCTCGTGGAAATTTTTCTCACTGTTGAAAAAACTTCACGGGCTTACAGTTTTTCCCGAGTACCTGCCGTTAGCGTTACGAGCCACAAAGAAACGTCCCGAGCTCCGACTACGTACATTCTACGTGCTTACCAGGAGTTTGATTTTTTGTTTTCAACTCGGGAGAGCTCTTGGGTAAACTGGTATAGTGGGACAGACCCATAAGGCATTAAAATGCACTGGCCAGGCCACATTTCGAATGTTGTAAGCAGTTTTGGGGCCCAAATCTGAGGAAGGATGTGTTGGCGTTAGAAGAGGTATATGAAAATGATCCTGGGGATGAATGGGTTCATGTATGAGGAGCATTTGAAGACGATGTACTTGTACTCGCTGGAGTTTAGAAAGATGAAGGAGGATCTCATTGAACCTACCAAATAATATAGAGTGGAAGTGGAGAGGATATTTCCAGTCGTGGGAGGGCCCAGGACCAGAGACAGCAGCCTCAGAATAAAAGGACCTACATTTCGAACGGAGATGGTGAATTTCTTCAGCCAGAGGGTGGTGAATCGGTGGAATCGATTGTCACTGAAGGCTGTGGAGACCGAGACACTGGGTATTTTTAAAGTTGAACATTATAGGGTCTAGATTTGTGTGGGTGTCACAAGTTATGTGAGAAGGTTGGAGAATGGTGTTGAGAATAAAATGATCAAATGGCAGAACAGACTCAATGGTCTGAATTACTAAATTCTGTTATCTATGTACAGACTATTATCTAAATGGTGGCCGATCAGGAAAAGGGGGAGATGCAGCGAGACCTGGGTGTCATGGTACACCAGTCATTGAAAGTAGGCATGCAGGAGCAGCAGGCAGAGAAGAAAGTGAATGGTATGTTGGCATTCATAGCAAAAGGATTTGAGTATAGGAGCAGGGAGGTTCTACTTCAGTTGTACAGGATCTTGGTGAGACCACACCTGGAGTATTGCGTACAGTTTTGGTCTCCAAATCTGAGGAAGGACAATATTGCCCTAGCGGGAGTGCAGAGATGGTTCACCAGACTGATTCCTGGGATGTCAGGACTGTCTTATGAAGAAAGACTGGATAGACTTGGTTTATACTCTCTAGAATTTAGGAGATTGAGATGGGATCTTATAGAAACTTATAAAATTCTTAAGGGGTTGGACAGGCTAGATGCAGGAAGATTGTTCCCGATGTTGGGGAAGTCCAGGACAAGGGGCCACAGCTTAAGGATAAGGGGGAAATCCTTTAGGACCGAGATGAGAAAGACTTTTTTCACACAGAGAGTGGTGAGTCTCTGGAACTCTCTGCCACGGAGGGTAGTTGAGGCCAGTTCATTGGCTATATTTAAGAGGGAGTTAGATGTGGCCCTTGTGGCTAAGGGGATCAGAGGGTATGGAGAGAAGGCAGGTACGGGATACTGAGTTGGATGATCAGCCATGATCATATTGAATGGCGGTGCAGGCGCGAAGGGCCGAATGGCACCTAATTTCTATGTTTCTATGTTTCTATGTTCTTAATTCTGGTGATCTAATAAGCAGGGGAGGGTGGGTATGCATCACGTGCTGGTGGATGAGCTTAAGTTATGTCCAGTACAGTCATTGTGGGCTGAAGGGCCTGTTCCTATGATTTATTGCTCAGTGTTCTATGTTCTATATTCTATCTTCGCTATCTATACAATATGATACGTTGGCACTTTATACATCTCAGGATGTTATATCTCTCTCTCTCTGGTCACCCTTTAGCTCAGACACTACAGAGATAACATCTCCAGCCTTTCCTTGCAGCTGATAATCCAGACAGCATCTCAGTGAATCTCTTACACATCCTTCTCAAGGGCCTCGCATCGTTCCTGTCCTGCAATGACCAGAACTGCACACAATACTCCAAATATGACTTGACCAAAGTTTTGTACAGCTGCTCATAACTTCCCTACTTTTATACTCAATGCCCTGACCACTGAATGCAAGCATGCCATAAGTGCTTTATCATTCTATCCACCTGCCTTGCTACTTGCACAGAGCAATGGACTTGCACTCCATTGACCAAGACACCTCAGGGCCTTGCCATTTACTGTATTGTTGCCTCTTGCACTACGAGGACTCTCTCGAACTTCTACAAGTGCACAGTAGAGAGCATGCTGACCATTTGCATCATGGCTTGGTTCGGCAACCTGAGCGTCCAGGAGTATAAAAGGCTGCAAAAAGTCGTAACCACTGCCCAGTCCATCATCGGTTCTGACCTCCCTAAACATCGAGGGGATTTACCGCAGCAGCTGCCTCAAAAAGGCTGCCAGCATCATCAACAAGACAATAAACTCTTGTGATCCTGGTCTTGGTCATCTCCCAAGTACCGCGTATTACACTGGTCCAGATTAAATTCCATCTGCCACTTCTCCAACTACATTTGCAAATTACTTGTATGCTTAGCTAACCTTCCTTTATTACCACATTCCTGCCAATTTTCGTGTTGTATGCATACTTATCAATTGCATGAACATTGTGGCTTTCACTCCAACAGGAGTTGAGTGGTGCCATCTGCATTTTGCAGTTTTGCTCAAGGATGAGCTAGGTGGATGAGCAGTCTTCTCCCAGACTTATCAATTAGCCTACTAAATTATTTTCATCCTATTTTCATTTATGGACATAGCCACCAACAGAGGTCGAACACTAATCCCTGTAGAACAACTGTGGTCACAGACCTCCAGTCAGAATGACACGTTCCACCACCTCTATCTGCCTTCTATGGCCAAGCAAATGTTGAATCCAGTCTATAAAGTCGCTGTGGATCTCATGTGCCTGAATCTTCTGGGTCAACCTACTGCAAGCATCCTGGGTCATTGCTTTACTGAAATCCCCGCCAACAGCATCTACTGATCTACCCTCATGAGTTATCTTTGTCACCTCCTCAACAATATTATCAAGCTTATGAGATATGATGCCCCCCACACACAAAGGCACATTAACCCTTAAGAATCTTCTCCATAATTTGCCTCATCAAACACAAATATGCTGGATATTCCCACTTGTCCTTCTTATATAAAGGAACATTTGTTCATCTCCAATCCTCTGGGATTTTAGCTGTACCTGCAGAGGAGACAAAGATCTCTGTCAAGACCTCAGCAATCTCATCACTTGAAAACCTTGGATAGAACCCATCAGGCCCTAGGGACTTATCCACCTCAATGTTCTTCCAGGGACCCAGCACCTCCCCCCTTTCTTGATATCAACATGCCCCAGAACAACACCATACCCCCTCTCTCACCTTGCCATTCTGCAAGCCCTTTTCCTGAATACCTATCCAAAGTACTTATTTACTCCCTTGCCCACTTCTTATGGCTCTAGGCAATAATTCCATCCTTTATCCTAAAGTGGCCTTACCCTTTCTCAAGCCATCCTCTTGTTTTAATGACTGTATAAAATGCCTTGGGATTTTCTTCAATCCTACTTGCCTGAGACATTTTGTGGCTCTGGTTTCAGGCCTCCTGATTCCTCATTGTTCTTTCCTGCTTCCTTTGTATTTCTGTAGGGCCCTGCTCAGTTTCAGCTTCCTAAACGTTACCTTTGCTTCTTTCTTCTTTACCTTCTAAATTTACAATATCTCTCGCTATCCAAGGTTCTGAAACTGCAGGGTAGCCAATGCTGATCTGCTCCTGTAGCCAAGTTCCAGTTGAGCAGAAGCCATTGAATATCAAGAATGAGTCGCTAGATTCTGTCTTGCTGGAAATAGTCATCCCTTGGCACTTTGCTGCTTGTCATCCTAGGCATGAATGTTGTTTAGTTTGTTGTATGTAAACATGGGCTGCTTCATTTTCTAATGAACTGGGAACAGAATTGTACACTGTGCAATGATTTGTCCCCATTTCCAACCCTTTGATGGAAGGAAGGTCAACGATGAAGCCACTTGTGGTTGAGGCTGGGACACTGCACTAAATAAATCCTCCAATGATATCTGGGGCTGGGATGAATGACCTCCATTAACCACCACCAGTTCCTTTGTGCAAGATATGGCCCCAACCACTGGCGAGTTCCCTCTTTGATGTCCATTGAATTCAAGTTTTAAAGGGGCCCTTGATGCCTTTATGTCAATCTCATCACAGTTCAAACACTCAGGTCTTCAGAACAAGAGGAGTTGAGTGTAAGAGCAAAGAGGTCCTTCTGCAGTTGTACCGGGCCCTAGTGAGACCAACCTGGAGTATTGTGTGCAATTTTGGTCTCCAAATTTGAGGAAGGACATTCTTGATATTGAGGGAGTGCAGCGTAGGTTCACCAGGCTAATTCCCAAGATGGTGGGACTGTCATATGTTGATAGAATGGAGCGGCTGGGCTTGTATACTCTGGAATTTAGAAGGATGACAGGGGATCTTATTGAAACATATAAGATTATTAAGGGTTTGGACATGGTAGATGCAGGAAACATGTTCCCAATGTTGGGGGAGTCCAGAACCGGGGGCCGCAGTTTACGAAAAAGGGGTAACCAATTTAGAATGTAGATGAGGAAAAACTTTTTCACACAGAGAGTTGCGAGTCTGTGGAATTCTCTGCCTCAGAAGGCAGTGGAGGCCAATTCTCTGTATGCTTTCAATAGAGAGTTGGATTGAGCTCTTAAAGATAGCAGAATCAGGGGATATGGGGAAAAGGCAGGAACGGGGTACTGATTGTGGATGATCAGCCATGATCACATTGAATGGCGGTGCTGGCTCGAAGGTCCGAATGGCCTACTCCTGCACCAATTGTCTATTGTCTATTGTCTTCAGTCCATGTTTGAAACCTAGCAAAGTAGGATGATCCCAGCCAAACCCATATTGGGCATCAATGGGGACGTTTATGATGAGTAAACGTTGTGATTGTATTGAATATGTTTGGCCAGAGGCACAGCTTGTCAGGAGCACAGGTCCTCAGTATTCAATTGGGATGTCATCTAGTCTTAAAGCTTTGCTGTATCCAGAAATGAAAGCCGTGTCTTGATTTCATGTGAAGTGAATCAAAGTGGCTGAAGATGTCTCTGTGACAGCAGGAATCTGAAGAAAAGAACAAAAAACTAGTGTGCACTTCTGGCTGAACAATTTTGTTTTAAATGACTGGTAACTGCAAGTTTTATATTGGATATTTGTAAATGTAATGTGTGCTGTAAATGAAGTTCTTGCAAGGAGGAAGGTAAAAGGGCAAAGCCAAAAATAGCCATGGAGTTTGATTTTGCATTTGCTTGAGGGAATTCTCCATATTTTGCTGTCTTTTGTACGAAGCTAAGGTCACTATTCCCTGCCTTTACATGACATTATTTAATATGTTTAAGGATTGTCAGTGCTCAGAATCACATTAGCCCTTTGGCACAATGTGAAAACTCCAATTTGATGCTGTCTCCAATAGATTTGTCACTTGTATTAGTATAAATGCCTGGGCTTGCTATGTTTATCCAGTGTACCATGAATGATTAACATAATGCTATTCCTCAAAGTCATGCAAAGGCAACTTATAGATAATATTTTTCACTCTGACTAAGTATTTGAACAGGATATAATTAACAGAAGCTTTTTGAGATGTTTGAACTAAAATCTAATTGATCCCAATCATTCTTCAGCAGCCTGACAAATCTAGAAATAGAAATGTTGCTTATATTCCAGGTCCTGGGCCTCATGTTAGGCTCGGCTACCACTGTCAGCTTTGGAAGTTCATACAAGCTCTAGTTGTATTAACTGAACTTAAGCAACAACAGCACATTCAATGAAGAACTGTATTCCTCTTAATGGTTAAGTCTCCTTGCCATGTGTGTGCATATCTACATTGCATCAGGGATGTTTAGTAGGATACAGCATGGAAACAGGCCCTTCATCCCATGAAGTCCATTCCAACCCCTGATCACCTGTTCACACAAGTTCTATGTCATCCCACTCTTCCGCATCTACTCCCCACACACGCGGGCCAATTAACAGCTGCCGCAATCTAACCGACAAACCTGCACATCTTTGGGAAGCCGGAGCTCCCAGAGGATAAGCGCATGTTCACAGGGAAACGTATAAACTCCACATAGACGGTACCCGAGACCAGGCTCAAACTGGGGTCTCTGACACTGTGAGGCACCAGCTTTGCCATCTGCATCACTGTGCCGCCACAGTGTAACCAGGGAGTAATTCTATCCACGGTAGACACAAAATGCTGGAGTAAAGGGCCTGTCCCACTCGGGCGTCATTTTGCGCATCACGCAGTTGGCGCACGAAGATTTTGTACATCCCAAAATCCTAGGGCGCCGCACGCGACCGTGCGCCACTGCTTACGTCACCACGCACCATGCGCGCGTAATGCGCACATCACGTGTGCGGCACAACGCACGCATCATGCGTCGTAACGTGTAAATGATGTCGCACAAATTACCCACAAATGACACCCAAGTGGAACAGGCCCTTAATTCAGCGGGACAGGCAGCATCTCTGGATTGAAGGAATGGGTGAAGTTTCGGGTCGAGACCCTTCTTCAGACTGACGGACAATTATGTCAATACAGTATTACTCCAAGTGTCGGTATACAGTGAAGGTTTGTCACTGTTCGACCATCAGCACTACCCCCCCCCCCCAACCAACCCGTACCAGACCACACTATTCCAATCTCTGGAAATGTTCCTTTAGGCTTAAATACCTGACAACATGACAGAGAGACCCGTAGACATTGGTCATTTCTCTGCCCTTATCCCAAGAGCGTTCTTCAGTTAGTGCCCCTCTCAGGAATAAGGCTGAGATGATAAACTCACTCACACTTACAAGCAAACAGTTTTTCAAAGGATGATCAACAGTGCAAGCTCTCTGTCAGTAATGCAAAAATCTGCAAGGATTAAATAAATCTATAAAAAATGACGTATTCTATGTTGCTCAAGAAACTAAACTGCTTCTCCAGCATCTGATCCTGTGCAAATATAACTGGAGCAAGAATTAAACCTCACATGCACCAGTGAAAGAGAACAAAAAGCATTTAGCCAAAGGCACGTGCAGGAACTGAGAAATCAACATGCTGAAGGAACAATGAAAATGCCAAAATGTAAGCAGTAAGTGACCCTTGACTGAGCCCAGATGAAAATGAGGAGCCTGAAGCTGATGAGAGAAACTGAAATCACAGTAATAAGCAACAGCTGTCTGAGGCCAAGGCAATACATTTACAGATGATATAAAACAAAACAAGTGTAAGTCTGAATAATGCAGAGGTCTGAAATGGCGAGTGATCAACAAGAGTTGTTCATTCTGTTGTGTTTCCATAGACGCTGCCTGATCGGTGGAGTATTGGCAGCAATCTTCTATACTGTTACTAAAACTCACAAGTTGTCCTCTTCCGCTTTGCGTTGTCTTTTAAATTTGCGCAAAGACGATCCCCCGCAGAGCTATGATTTTTCGCCGCCTTACTCACCATTCTCCTCTGCTGCAAGTCAAATAGGTTTTGTTCCGATCGGTGAAATAGTACAAAACTTATGAAAGTTTAAAAATCGTAAAAACCGCCCCTTCCGGAACCCGCTGCCAATAACCCGCTTCTGTGGCAACCAGAACGATGAGCCGGAAGCTGCTGAGTTGAACCGGGAGCCTCTGAATGAAGCCGGAGTGGGACCAGGATCTGATGTGTGAGCCTGAAAGCAGAAGGCGCGGGGTGAACAGTGTGCGAGCTGCATCAGCTGCGACCATCCCCCTCCCCCCACCCCCCTCCCCCCACCCCCCTTCCCCAACACCCCCCTCCCCCACCGGACGGACGAATCGGACGATTCGCTGCAGCCTCCAGGTGTCGTGTTTGGTGGCTGAGCCAAACCAGACCATGATGGAGAAGGTGAGGACAGACTCTACGATGGCCGTGTAGAATTGGACCATCATTGCCTGTGGCCGATTGTGCTTCCTCAGCTGCCGCAGGAAGTAAGAACGGCAATAGTAGCAAAATGGACTGAACAGTGTCCTACATAACATGAACCAAAGAAATTCTTTCCCAGATATCACAGTTTTAATATGTTGTGACGTTTGCTTCTCCCGCCCGAGTTGCGTGGTTGAAAATGACCCAGAGCGGGGCCTTACATCGTCCGGCGCGGTTTTAACGGCCGCGGGACTTGCCATCACCCGTCGGGGGCTCCAACATTAAGACCCGAAGCGGGGCCTTACATCGCCCGGTGCGGGACTTGCCAGCACCCGCCGGGGGCTGCAACATTAAGACCCGAAGCAGGGCCTTACATCGCCCGGAGCGGACTTGCCATCACCCGCCGGGGGCTGCAACATTAAGACCCGAAGCAGGGCCTTACATCGCCCGGAGCGGGACTTGCCATCGCCCGCCGGGGGCTTTAACATTGGGAGAAGAATGGAACACAGGGGAGAGACAAGACTTTGCCTTCCATCACAGTGAGGAGGAGATTCACTGTGATGGATGTTTGTGTAAAGTGTGTTAATTCTGTGTCTTGGTTCTTTTCTTGTTGTATGACTGCAGAAACCAAATTTCGTTTGAACTTCATTTGAGGTTCAAATGGCAATAAATAAATTATATAATTGTACAATTGTATATAAGAATCAGCCATAGATAACCATTTGTCAGTAGCATGGTGTATTAAACATTCCCAGCACACAACATCAATTGCAAAGCTGTGAAAAATACTGAACTCATCAAGCAAGGATTTTAATCATCTGTACCAAATTAATGCTGAGAACATTAGCACAATAAATTACCAAATGGTAGTCATTAAGTCATTCAAAAAACAATTACAATTCCTGGCAATCAACGTAAGACTTAACATTTCCTGTGGCACTTGCAAAACAAAGTTTGATTGTTATGTATTCATCCCATTTTGTGTTTAAATTATTTTTTCGAGCATATTAAACTTCTAAGAAAAAGATTCTCTGAATCAGTATGACCATATTTCAATGAGATGCATAACAGCGTTCACAACAAATAAATTAAAATCAAGTAAAGAAAACTTGCATTTATATTGCATTTGATACCTGGAACTAACATTGTATCTAACAGCTCACTGAGTGGTATTTGAAGTGTAGTCACTGTTGAGAGAAATAATTAAGGACTGTAATGGGTATCTTCTAATTAATAAACACATACAGAACCAAGCTATTCAAATCATTCAGAATAAGTTTGATAATTAATCCTGATAGACAATAGACAATAGACAATAGGTGCAGAATGGTACACCATTCAACGTGATCATGGCTGATCATCCCTAAGCAGTACCCCATTCCTGCCTTCTCCCCAGTGAAAAGCTTTTGTTGCGTGCTAACCAGTCAGCAGAAAGACAACACATGATTACAATCGGTCCATTTACATTGTGTAGATACTTGATAAGGGAATAACATTTAGTGCAAGGTAAAAGCCAGCAAAGTCCGATCAAGGATAGTCTGAGGGTCATCAAAGAGATAGATAGTAGTTCAGCACTGCTCTCCGGTTGTGGTAGGATGATTCCCTTGCCCAGTAACAGCTGGGAAGAAACTGTCCCCGAATCTAGTGTAATATTGAGCACATGGAAGAAAATCAAAACCTCATTTTCTTTTGCAATTACCAAAAGTGAATTGGCCTGAAGTAATTGAATACAGATAACAAGATAAATTAACGACGGTGTCACCCCTCACCACAATCTATCCTGAAAAGCATTGATGACCGATGGAACACTAACCCTCATTCCTAATGGCTTTCTACAAATCATTGTTCACCTCGCAGTCAACCGCATCTCGATGGTCCGTTCTGATTACATTTACGGTGTTGCAGCTTGAAGACTTTCAAAGCTATTTGGAAACAGAATTAATATTAATCGGAAATGTTAACAACAGGAAGACGCAATTTTAAAAAATCCCGAAAAGGCATAATATTCTACTCATGTATCATTTTCTTTAAAGTTAAAAAGCTATGGAATATGGTAAATTTGCTTTTTTTTTGTCATTCGAGCTCATGTTTAATCAAATGCTCTTTGATTCGCATTGTCTTTTTATATATGAAAAGCCTCAAAACCACATTTCCAATGTCACTGTGCACAGAGATTAATGTTAACTTTTCCAATATTACCAGTACGTTGGGACACTTGGATTCACACAATTTGTAACATGGCTACACTGTGTATCATTAAAACAATGTACTCAGCTGCTAAAGGCCGACACAAAATGGTGGAACAACTCAGTGGGTGAGGCAGCATCTCCGGAGAGAAGGAATGGGCGACATTTCGGGTCAAGACCCTTCTTCAGACTGATGTCAAGGGAGTAGGCCATTCGGCCCTTTGAGCCAGCACCGCCATTCACAGTGATCATGGCTGATCATCCACAATCAGTACCCCGTTCCTGCCTTCTCCCCATATCCCCTGACCCCGCTATCTTTAAGTGCTCTATCCAACTCTCTCTTGAAAGCATCCAGAGAATTGGCCTCCACTGTCTTCTGAGGCAGAGAATACCACAGATTCACAACTCTCTGTGTGAAAAAGTTTTTCCTCATCTTCGTTCTAAATGGCTTACAACCTTATTCTAGAACTGTGCAAGAATGTCCTTCCTCAAATTTGGAGACCAAAACTGCACACTAATACACCAGGTGTGGTCTCACTAGGACCCTGTACAACTACTGGTGAAGGACCTCTTTGCTCATATCCTCAACTCCTCATGTTATGAAGGTCAGTAGTGGAACTTTTGTATCTGTAAACTAGTTTCCTTTGGAGATACAGCGTGGAAACAGACGCTTCGACCCACTGAGTCCGCACCGACCAGCGATCCCACCACATTAACATCATCCTGCACACACTATGGATCATTTACATTTATACCAAGTCCATTAACCTACAAACCCTGTGCATCTTTGGAGTGTGGGAGGAAACCGATGTCCTCGAAGAAAACGCACGCAGGTCACGGAGAGCACGTACAAACTCCATACAGACAGCACCCATGGTGAGGATTGAACCCGGGTCTCTGGCGCTGTAAGGCAGTCGGTCTACTGCTGCATCACCGTGACACCCAGATCTCATTCAGATCCCAAATCTCAGAGACCCGGGGAATAAAAGAGTTAACAGAAGAAAAAATACAGTAAGGTACAAGCTTTGTGTTTGCAGCAAGTCAGAAAGAGGATGATATCGCAGAAATTGTCCAAGAATAATGCCGGCTGTGGTGTGAACTAAGGCTGCAAGATGAGCATTTCCAGTGATAGGCACGCAGAGGATTTATAACATCACAAGTCCATCTTACTGATTAATGGAGTCATAAATCACATATATTCACAAGATATAGGGCAGCAAATGCAAAATATAAAGATTTATATTGATAGGAAAGCTTAATCAGTCTGAAGCTCAATGAACTACAATTCACCCAGGGTTTTGCTGCCCATACCCTATCCTACTCCTATTCCCACTGGCCTAATATACACTGTCACTGTTGACATACGGCGCTTCTTAGGTTCCGAGCACAGCTAATTCAAGGTCAGTCAAATGTTGAAATGCCTTTGTGTCTTGCCCCTGCTTACTACTGCCACATATTACAAACAGCTAATGTCCACAGTGTTCATTGCCCAAATTCAGCACTTTACCTCCTGAGTCATGATTATCTGTGACTCAATTGGGTAATAAAACTAATTTATGACCTTTTAAATTTACTTGCCGGGGTATTTACTAAATAAATGTACTTACTATGATCTCCATCGGGTGGCGCCACCAAGTGGCTGACTCCCCAGCAGCTCGTCAGCCCTTTCGCCTTTTTTGTTATTTTTAGTGCGTCTAAATGTATGTTTTAATGTTTCTCAGTATGCGTAATGTGGGGGGTGGTGGGGGGGAATAGGGGGAAACCTTTTCAGTCACTTACCATCTTTTTTCTGTGTCGCATCTTCGCCCCCCCCCCCCCCCTCACGGCCTACCAACTGGATTGGTGAGGCCTTGGGAATATATGTGATTTCTCAGAGGTTCAGCAGCAGGCCCAGCGCAGAAGTACCATCGCGGAGGCCTGGGATCTTTGGCCGAGGATCGCCAGTGCTGAAGTCCACAGGCTCATCTCGGCCTGTGGACTTCAGAAGCCGCGGTCTCCGTAAAGGAGCGTCCGATTCAAGCGGAACTCCAAGCCGCAGAGTGTGTTCCGATCCGCCCCGACGTCGGAGTTTCGATCATCCTGGAGAGAGGGCCTGTACATCGGGCCATCCGCAGCGGCGACTGCGGAGGGGTTCTAGGCCCTGGCCACGGGTGAACAAAAGGAGGAAGATGCCCGAACTTTATTGCCTTCCATCACAGTGGGAAATGTGGATTCCACTGTGGTGGATGTTTATGTTAAACTCTATTGTGTATTGTGTTCTTTTTATTCGTATGGCTGTACGGTAACTCAAATCTCACTGTACCGATTTGGTGCACGTGACAATAAATGTGAACTTGAACTTGAACTTGCCTCTTATACCCATTTATTCATCAGCTTTACCACTAACGTCCACCCTGCCATCAAATTCACTTGGACCATCTCCAACATCACCCTACCATCTCTTGATCTCACCGTATCCATCATAGGCGATAGACCATTGACTGACCACTAACTCCCACAGCTATCAAGATCACTTCTTCCCACCCTGCCTCCTACAAAGACATCCCTACTCCCGATCCCTACATCTTTGCCACATCTGCGCCCAGGATGATGCGGAGCAGGACATCTGAGATGTCACCGTTCTTTAGGGTACCCTCTTCCGTCATAGATGAGGCCCTCACACAGGTCTCCTCGATATCTAGTAGCTCTGCTCTTGCTTCCCCTCTCCCCAGTTGCAACAGGGACAGAGTCCCCCTAGTTCTCACTTTTCACCACATCAGCCATCGCACATAATCCACCGACATTTTTGTCACCTCCAATGGGATCCCACCACTAGCCACATCTTCCCATCTCCACCCCGTTCCGTTTCCCACAAAGACCGTTCCCTCCGCACGGAGGGAACTCCCTGGTTCACACTTTGCATGCCTTGCTTGGTCTCTCTGTCTCCATCAGAGGGGAAAACTATTCACTGACGGCTACTATAAACCCACTGACCCACAATGACCTGGGCTAAACCTCCCCCCCTGCCTCTTGTAAAGACACTATGCCCTACTATCAATGTCTCCGTCCACACTGCAACTGCAACTGCTCCCATGAGGAAAGATATTCTTGCCATAGAGGGAGTACAGAGAAGATTCACCAGACTGATTCCTGGGATGGCAGGACTTCCATATGAAGAAAGACTGGATAGACTCGGCTTGTAGTCGCTGGAATTTAGGAGATTGAGGGGGGATCTTATAGAAACTTACAAAATTCTTAAGGGGTTGGGCAGGCTAGATGCAGGAAGATTGTTCCCGATGTTGGGCAACTCCAGAACAAGGGGTCACAGTTTAAGGATAAGGGGGAAGTCGTTTAGGACCGAGATGAGAGTGGTGAATCTGTGGAATTCTCTGCCACAGAAGGTAGTTGAGGCCAGTTCATTGGCTATATTTAAGAGGGCGTTAGATGTGGCCCTTGTGGCTAAAGGGATCAGGGGGTATGGAGAGAAGGCAGGTTCAGGATACTGAGTTGGATGATCAGCCATGGTCATATTGAATGGCAGTGCAGGCTCGAAGGGCCGAATGGCCTACTCCTGCACCTATTTTCTATGATTCTATGAAGCTTTCAGCTCGAGGACATCTTTCTTTAGTAAATGCGGTCTCCTCCCTGCTGTTGTAAATTAATCCCACACCCCTATCTCCTCTATGTACCATAGTTCTGCTCTTTCTCTCTCCCACTCCCCCAAGATGGAACCAAGGATGGAGTTCTCCTGCTCCAAAATGTTACCTACCCATTTCTACCAGAGATTCCCTGAAATTTACTGTATCGGAAGGTGTTATTAAGGCGGGAACCAGTATAATCACAATCATTTTGCAAACTGAGAAAAAGCTTGATCAAACCGCACACTCTTTTTTAGACCTCTCAGTGTTTCCTGCAAATTAAAAAAATAATAATAAGAAGAATAATAAATACTTTATTGATCCCCTCAGGGATATTCAGATGTCCAGAAGCCCCCAAACAACAAACCCACACATTCAGAACAAAAGCAGACAGGAAATACATAAAATACAATATGGACAATACCTGAGAGCAATAAATACTTAAAAAGACCAATAATTAACAATAAAAAAATGCAAAAACGCATCCCCCTACAGCCTAGCGGTCTGTATTATAAAATCTAATGGGTGCAGGGTGAAGGATCTTCTGAACCGCTCCGTTCTACAGCGCAGGGAGAGGAGCCGGTTGATGTTCCGAGTGCTCTTTTGACTCTCCAGAATTACATGGAGGGAATGCCCGGGGTTTTCCTGGATGATCTGCACCTTGCGCCTCATATGCCTCTCAAGCACAGCCATCCCAGTCCATTCTCCCCTCCAGCGCTGAGCTAGCCCGTTTTACCAGTTTGTCCAGCTTCTTGTTGTTTTTCGCACTAATGCTGTTCCCCAACAGATAACGGCGTAGAAAATGACACTTGCACCCACAGTGTTGTAAAACATCATTTTTCACAGTATTGTAAATACAGCATTTTTCATTTTGTACCCATGTCAAGGAACCCGTGGAGCGTGCATTTACAGAAACTACCTGAGTGAACTGATTACATTTTCTGAATTCTGTTTCTCAATACACAAAGTTAGGCATCAAATTGCGTTTAGAATAGGAAAGTATTTTGCCCAGAATTCTGCAATAAATTCAGTGCTGACGATAGCCGATAGGAAAAAGGCGCATGATTTATTTACATGTAAATACATTTTAAAATGTTTGACTAGTTTGCATTTGAAATATAAAACTAATTTGTCAGTTTAACTTTGGGTAAATTTACGTGTCATCTTTAAATACAGGAGAGGTGCCGGAAGGCTGGAGGGTGGCAAATGTTGTGCCTCTATTCAAGAAGGGCTGCAGGGAAAAGGCTGGGGACGATAGACCAGTGAGCTTAACATCTATAGCCGGAAAGTTATTAGAGATTATTCTGAGGGAAAGGATATGCATGCATTTAGATGGACAAGGGCTGATTAGGGATAGCCAGCATGGTTTTGCACATGGGAGGCCGTATCTCACGAATCTGATTGAGTTTTTGGAAGAGGTCACCAAAATGGTTGGTGAGGGTAGAGCTGTAGATGTCGTTTACATGGACTTCACCAAAGTATTTGACAAGGTTCCGCATGGTGGGCTGCTCTGGAAGGTTAGATTGCAAGGAGAGATAGCTGAATGGATAGAAAATTGGCTTCGTGGTGGGAAGCAGAGGGTGATAGAGGAAGGGTACTTCTCAGACTGGCGGCCTGTAAGTAGTGGTGTGCCTCAGAGTTCGGTGCTGGGCCCATTACTGTTTGTCATCTACATCAATGATTTGGATGAGAATGTACATGATAAGATCAGCAAGTTTGCAGATGATATAAAAGTGGGTGGTATTGCAGATAGTAAATATGGTTACCAAAAATTGCAGCAGGATCATGATCGGTTGGCCAAGTGGACTGAGAAATGGTTGATGGAATTTAACGCAGAAAAATGGGAGATGTTGCATTTTGGAAAGTCTAACATGGACAGGGCCTACACAGTGAATGGGAGGGCTCTGAGGAGTGTTGTAGAGCAGTGGGATCTAGGAATGCAGTTACATTTGAAGGTGGTGTTACAAGTAGATAAAATGGTCAAAAAGGCTTTTGGCACATTGGCCCTCATCAGTCAAAGTAATGAGTGTAGAAGTTGAGATGTCATGTTGCAGTTATATAAGATATTGGGAAGGCTGCATTCAGATTACTAGACCAAGTGGGACACGTTGGATCCCAGCTTCACACGGGAGGTCCCCCAACGCAATAGTCCACCACTCAACCATTTCCAATATACACTCACACATACAGACTCACACACACACATACACTCACACACACACACACACACACACACACACACACACACACACACACACACACACACACACACACAGACTCACACACACACTCACACACCCTCCACCTCACACATACACACACACACACACACACACACACTCACACACACACACACACACACACACACACACACACACACACACTCACACACACACTCACACACACAGACTCACACACACACACACTCACACACACACACACACACACACACACACACTCACACACCCTCCACCTCACACATACACACACACACACACATACACACACACACTCTCACACACACACACACACACACCCCACCTTACACTCACACACATACTTACTCACACACGCACACACACACACACACGCACTCACGCATACACACACATACACACACTCACATACACACACACTCTCACACACACACTCACACACACGCCCCCCACCTTTCTCCTCTACATTCCCTCTTCAGATGCTGCCTGACCCGTGGTGTTCCTCTAGCACTTTGTGTTTTCAAAGTTTAAGCATCTGGAATTTCTTGTGACAACATTTTAAAATATATATTCTCCCTTTTGTTTGATCAAATTAGATTATTGTGTATTGTTTATTTGTCCCTTCAAGAGAGCAATCTATTAAGAAATATATATGTTTATAGTTTATAACCTTTACATTAATAGATGAAAGCAATAAAAGTTAGATAATTACTAATTAAAAAGTTATTAATTACAATGAAACTTTGGTGAAATGTAGCCCAGGCACTTTGGGAAGAGGAATCAAAATATAGAGCAAATGGAATTGAGTGGAGCAGAGAGGCCATCAAAATATTCTTGTGTATGTCATACAAAAAGGTAATATGTAAGTGGAGTATATAATTATTTAATTTTGTATATGCAAGTCATTTGGTCTGCATGATCACCTTCCTTCATGATTTTACCTGTGCTAACCAGAAATATTCTGGGGGTTGAACACAGAACATAGGCCTTTTGGTACTGGAAAGGGTACAGAGAAGATTTACGAGGATGTTGCCAGGGCTAGAGGTTCTGAGCTGTAGGGAGAGGTTGTGTAGGCCTGGACCAGGTGATCTGGCAGATGAGGGGCGATCTTATAGAGGGGTATAAAATCATGAGAGGAATAGATTCACAGTCTCTTGCCCAGAGTAGGGGAATCGAGGACAGCTTTAAGGTGAAGGGGAAATAATTTAATAAGAGTCTGAGGGGTAATTTGTTCACACAAAGGGTGGTGGGTGTATGGAACAAGCTGCCAGAGGAGGTAGTTGAGGCTGGGACTTTCCCAACGTTTAAGAAACAGTTAGACAGGTATATGGATAGAACAGGTTTGGAGGGATATGGACCAAAAGCATTCAGGTGGAACTAGCTGGGACATGTGAGCCGATGTGGGCAAGTTGGGCCAGAGGGCCTGTTTCCACACTGTGTCACTCTGCGAATCTATGTCTTCTGTTATAAGAAAATGTGACCTGAATTTTAATGGGTTCATTTAAAAATCTATAAGAACAAATAATCCATTCAGAAATATACTCGTGCTATGACATTGAAGATTGTACATGTTTGATGATTTAAAAATATGCACATCATAATATCTGTTATAACCACACACTTATATTGTAACTCTCATTGCAGCGTCCATGTGAGCTGAATAATCTGTGACATTATCCTCAATGAGCTAGAAAATTATATTGGCTGCACAATAATTAAATTGACTATCTTTGAATTATGTTCCCTGTTTTAATGTCAATTCAGTAAGCAGCGAGCCAAAAGAAGTAATTAATGGCTGTATATTCGTTTGATTGCTCATGAACAGGTAGCAATAGGTGTAAGGTTTCAGCGCAATAGATCTTTTTTCTGTAAAGATTTAATACAATCTCACCACGTGGACCTAAAATGTAAGGCCCGGTCTCGAGTTTAATGGTCAGTATTTGGTGCTAGGCTTCCTGTCTATTAGCAGTTATATGATAGTCTGAGTCTCCAACAGCTGTGCCTCAGTCTCACATGATTCAGTACAGTTTAATGAATTAACCCCTTCAAGGCAAACTGCGGCAGCAGGATAGAGCGGCGGACAAACTCATCCTTCAACTGAAGTGCTGAATCCTTCCAAGCATGTTGGTCACTCGTATCAACCTCTGAACCGAGTGTTGTTGCAGTGAGTGGGACTGATTGCACGGAGCCAAGAACAACCAAGGCTTGGAAATGTGCTCAAAGCAAATTTCTTCCATCTGCCTAATCAAAACTCTGAGCCATGCATAATTATGTATCATTATTCTGGGGTTATTTTCTTTCCCGGTAATGAAATGCAAGTGGGGCTGTTACAGCGGGGTGGCCACGGTGGTGCAGCGGTAGAGTTGCTGCCTTACAGCTCTTACAGCGCTGGAGACCCAGGTTCGATCCCGACTACAGGTGCTGTCTGTACGGAGCTTGTACCTTCTCCCCGTGGCCGCGTGGGTTTTCTCCAAGATCTTCGGTTTCCCTCCCACACTCCAAAGATGTACAGGCTTGTAGGTTAATTGGCTTGGTGTATGTGTAAATTTTCCCTAGTGTGTGTAGGATAGTGTTAGTGTGCGGGGATCGCTGGTTGGCGCGGACTAGGTGGGTCGAAGTACCTGTTTCCACTCTAGACTAAACAAAAATTGCACATTGATCAAACGGTCATGAAACGGCCAAAGAGAATGGTACTGGGTGCTGATTGTACCTGCCATGATTATATGCCCAAAATATGTTTTCACAAGCAGCACAAACAACAAGTTAATTTAAAGTGATTTAATTCAAGTTTTGTCTGATATTATCTGCAGCTATTTTTACTGGTTTGTAATTATTCCTGCAGTACAATTAAAACATGTGAATATAGGAAATACAACCAGGAGTAGGCTGTTCTGTCTCTCAAACCTGCTCATCTGTACAATATCATTTTCCTGTACTAAGCTGATATTTCTTAATTCTCCTTAATGTTCCAAAACCTATTTATTCCTGATGTTTTTTATATTGAGCCCCCGCCACCCTCTTAGGCCGATCATTAGAAACATAGAAAATAGGTGCAGGAGTAGGCCATTCGGCCTTTCAAACCAGCACCACCAAAATATGATCATGGCTGATCATCCAAAATCAGTACCCCCTTCCTGCTTTCTCCGCATATCCCTTGATTCCGTTAGCATTGTAAAGATTCACTACCCTCTGGGTGAAGAAATTCCTTCTCATTTCCGTCCTAAATGGCTGACCCTTCATTTTGAGGCCAAGACTCCTGATTCCAGACACTGATGCCCCTGTCCCACTTAGGAAACCTGGACAGAAACCTCTGGAGACTTTGCGCCCCTCCCAAGGTTTCCGTGCGGTTCTCGGAGGTTTTTGTCCTCCGGTAACCACCTTCAACTAGCATCGCAACCGGCTTCGACTAATAAATTACTGATTTTTAAAACGGAAACCACTTTCGACCATTAGGGAGACCGACAAAAACCTCAGGGAACCGCACGGAAACCTTAGGTGGGGCGCAAAGTCTCCAGACGTTTCCGTTCAGGTTTCCTAAGTGGGACAGGGACATAATCCAAGTAAAACATTAGCCCTGCATCTAGTCTGCCGAGTTCTGTCTGTGTTGCAATGAGATTACCTCTCATTTCTCTGAACTTCAGGGATTACTTTGTATTTATGAAAGCTCAATAATTTTTAAGAATGCAACTTTTGCAAGACAGATTTTGTACCTGAGGCGATTTGGATTTGCATTAACAGAAAGCATGCACAAGGTGCATAATGAGGCTATGCAGTTACCAATGTTGAATTTGCGCAAGCTGTGAGATGCAAACCTCAAGAGATTTTTTATTATATCAGGCCAATAAATGGTCAATTATGGTAATCCTTATTGCAAACGTTATCAGAAGACTTTGGGATTTTAGTGGTGGGTGGATGGTGGTGTGTATTTCAAGTGGGAGTCGGTAGATGGTGAATTATAAATGAATATCAAATGCAAATCGTTGGACTTTGTTCATTATGGATTAGCTGTCTTGCCAAAGGCATTCTTCCTGCATTGAAAATGAAATGGATTAGGCATTAGTGAATAGAACACTGAATATTTACCTAAGCATTCATGGAATTCCACTTGCCCTTGTCAGAATAAATTATACAGTAAGTGGAATAACTTGAGCTCGAACAGAGAGCATCGCAACAAACCCTTCAGCCAAATATGTTGGCGCTGAACATGGTACCAAATCAAACTAACTGTTTCTCCCTGCATGCGGTCCATGTTCCTCCATTTCCTGTATATTCTTGTGACTATCTAAGAGTCTCTTAAACACCATTGCTTCCACCTCTGGCAGAGTGTTCCAGGCACCAAACACACTTTGTGTTAAAACAACATGCCCAGCACATGTTTAAAGTTACCCCACTCATGTTAAACCTAGGCCCTCTGGTCTTTGACATTACCCTATCTATGCCTCTTATAAACTTCCATCAGGTCTCCTCTCAGCCTCCGGCACTCCAGAGAAAACAAGTTTGGCCAACTTCTCCTTACAGCTAATACCCTCGAATCTAGAGAGCATTCTGGTGAACACCTTCCACACCCTCTCCAAACCTTCCATAACCTTCTTGCAATTGATCTACCAGAACGGCACATTATACCCAATATGCGGCCAAATAGAAGCTTTATAAAGCTGCAACATGACTTTATGACTCTCATACTCAATGCCCGATAGATGATGGCGAGTGTACCGTACATCTTCTATCATACATCATACCATATATACATCATACCACCCTATCTATTTGTGGTGTACCTTTTGGGTGCTATGGGCTTGGTCCTCAAGACCTACCTGTACATCAACGCTGTTAAAGGTCATGTCATTAACTGTACACTTTCCCCTTACATTTGACCTCCCAAAGTGCAACACTTCACATGTGCCCAGTTTAAACTCTGTTTGCCATTTCTCTGCCCTTATCTGTAACTGATCTGTATCCTGCTGTATCTTCTGACAGCCTTCTTCACTGTTCACCACTCCACCAATATTTGTGTCATGACAAACCTATTGATCATAGAAACATAGAAAATAGGTGCAGGAGGAGGCAATTTGGCCCTTCGAGCCAGCACCGCCATTTATTGTGATCATGGCTGATCGTCCCCAATCAATAACCCGTGCCTGCCTTCTCCCCATATCCCTTGATTCCACTAGCCCCCAGACCTCTATCTAACTCAACAGGTCAACATTTACATCCAAGTTATTTATAGATATCACTTACAACAGATATGTCAGCCGTGACCCCCCTGGTCACTACACATCACAAACCTCCACCCCTGCACCACTAACTTCTGAAACTAGTTCTGAAACCAAACTACCACATCATCTATAGATCCCATGACCCTTAATCTTAATCTTCGGGATCAGCCTATCATCAGGGATCTTATCAAGTACCTTACCAAAGTCCATCTAGGCGACATCCACTGCCCTACCCTCATCAATCACCCATATCACCTCCTCTAAAACTCATTCAAATATGTAGGACATGACCTTCCCCAACCTCTCTCGTCATCCAAGGTTCTCTTACTTGCAATCCTTGTCCCTCCTCCTTACCCTGATCAGCTAGTCTTTAAATGTCTCCCACATGTCAGTTGTGGACTCACGCAATAACAATAAATGCCTCCAATTTACTCTCCTTGGCTCCTGCCCAATAATGGTGTAATTTTCACTCCCCCAATTTAATACTTTCCCTCCCAAGGTCAAGACCAATACTTGCACCATCCTCACCCAGTACTGAAGCTCAGTTTACACCAAAGCCTACAGTTTGACCTACCAGTAGTAATTCCACCTCAAAGTAACCCCTCTCAAAATGGCCACTCCAAAATGGCCGCTCGACTGGAACCTGACTCCATTTTGCGTTTTGCTTGGGCTGCTAGACGTGAAAAACACCAAGCCCTTACAAGCACACAAATCTTTAAACTGCTCAAGCACTCCTCTCTGCTTGTCAGCTATTTAGTGCCGTTAGAATCAGAAGTTAAGAACAACACGGCACAAGTAAAGGCTTTACTACAGTTCAGAGTGGGCTCTGGAGGCAGGCTTTGCTTTGGCCAAACAAATGCAATTTGGTTCAAAAGACTCCAGCTGTCTCAAAGCATCGCACAATGACAATGATGGTATAGTTTGATGTGCAAACGATGCTTCTCTGTGTAGAATTTCTGAACAAGATGTGTGTGTTGCGAGAGGACATTTATGAAAATAAACTGCCTTTTAGGTAAAGCATGATATAGATGTGGTACATTTCTAAACAGTTCGGTTAGCAGGTCAGTACCATAGGTAGAATCATAGTCTCTGGGCAGTACAGCACGAGACAGTATTTAGCTGTACAAGAACAATCCTTGTATATATAGAATCTGCAAGGTATCCTAAAAACCTCCACAGAAAATGAATTAGCCTTAAAGTGTGGTCTCCATAGCACAGGAGGAAACACAGTGACAAATGTGTGCAGAAACATGATGTAAATAGGTTTGGATAATCTGTCTCTGTAATGTTGATTCAGTTGGTGATAAGAGCACCAGGGTAAAGGGCCTGTCCCACCAGCATGCGGCTGCATGTGGCGAGCGCGACCTAACGTGGTGGCTTGAGGCGTACGGACTCGCGGGGCCGGTCCCACTTCCAACCGCGGAGCCGTATGGAGCTGGTCCCGACATCATACTCACCAATCAGCTGGGCAGGAGGCAGGCCGACTGAATTTGGATGTCACATAGCGTCGGGCGGTGACTTCATCACGCAACAGCACGCCGGGCGGCGATGTCATCGCACAACGCCATGTGCTAGGCGTACACCGTCAAGGCACTGCGTACAGCATCCATACGCTGCGTATGCCAGTCCAGACACTGCGTACAATGTCGAGGCGCTGCGTACGGCCTCAATGCGCCTGCGGGCCGACAGGCCGTTGCCGCGCGCGGTTTTTGAACAGTGTCAGTTTTTCGGAGCCCCGCGCGATGTCGGGACCAGCCCTGCACAAGTCCATACGGCTCCGGCGATCGAAGTGGGACCGGCCCCGCGAGGCCGGACGGCTCAAGCCACCACGTTAGGTCGCGCTCGCCGCATGCAGTCGCGTGCTGGTGGGACAGGCCCTTAACTCTGCACTCTTCTCTAAAGCAATACCAAGCAGTTATTGTAGGAAGGAACTGCAGATGCTAGTTTACACTGAAGATAGACAAAACAATGCTGGAGTAACTCAGCGGAACAGGCAGCATCTCTGGAGAGAAGCAATAGGCAATATTTCGGGACGAGATCCTTCTTCAGACTGAACGTCACCCATTCCTTGTCTCCACAGATGCTGCCCTACCCTCTGAGTTACTCCAGCATTTTGTGTCCATCTACCACGCAATCTTTTATATCCACTTGAGTAAATAGACAAGGCCCTGATTTCAGACAGTATCTTCCAATGACAGCATTACTCACAGAGTTGAACTCCGACACAGCAGTGACATCCTGAATCTTGTGCTCAGGTCTCTGGAGTGGGGACCAACATATAACCTTCTGACGCAGAGTAACCGGATGGCAGTGGACAAAGTGCGTAAAGGTAACGTTAAAGAAAGATAAGGCCAACTCTGCCTTTTACGGCCTGTGTAGGGCCAAACCATGGAAATCTAACCTTTAAAAGCAATTCAGTCCTATTTGGCCTTATCTACAGACTTACCGAATTTTGCCGGTCTGTAGGTTTGAGATGCTCTTGATACATTTGGCTACTCTTCAGTTCAGCTTAGTTTATTGTCACGTGTACCGAGGTACAGTGAAAAGCTTTTGCCTTCAGTAGCTTCTAAAGCAAATTAGTTGAATAATATGAATACTATTCCTGTAACCCAGGTGGCTGCACCTCGGTGACAATAAAAACCATCAGCCGGAAATGGTAGATAATAATCGTACACACTGGTTCACATGGAGTGGCAGTAACCCACTGCCCCAGCAGGTTGCTTAAAAGAGGACGCAGTTATAACACAGAACGTAAAACAGTACAGCGCAGGGATGAGCTCCTCGGCCCACAATGTTTTTCCTGAACATGATGCCAAGCTAAACTGATCTCATCTGCCTGTACATGGTCCCTTCACTTCCATCTGCCTCTCTAAAAGCCTGCAGAACGCCGCTATTGTACCTTGCTCCGCCACCAGCCCTGCCAATGTGTTCCAGGTCCCCACTACACACCGAGTAAAAAAAATTGCCCGCACATCTCAGGGTGATGCAACGATAGAGTTGCTTCCTTACAGAGCCAGACACCCGGGCTATGTTCCCAACTACGGGTGCTGGCTGTATGAAGTTTGTACGTTCTCCCCGTGACCTTCGTGGGTTTTCTCCGGAATCTCCGGTTTCCTGCTGCATACCAAACACACACAGGTTTGTAGGCTAACTGACTTGATAAATTTGTAAATTGTCCCTAGTGTGTGTGGGATAGTGTAAAGGGCCTGTCCCACTGTACGAGGTAATTCAAGAGTTCTCCCGAGTTCTCCCCTGATTCGAGCTCTTGTAATGTACGTAGCGGGTGCGTAGGAGGTCGTGGATGTCACGTAGCAGCTCGTACGAGTAACGGTAGGTACTCGGAAAATCCGGTAAACTCGTGACGTTTTTTCAACACTGTGAAAAATGTCCACGAGGAACAAAATGATGAAAAAATTGGTTACTTTTTACTCGTACGAGCCGCTACGTACCCGCTACGTACATTACATGAGCTCGAATCAGGGGAGAACTCGGGAGAACTCCTGAATTACCTCGTACAGTGGGACAGGCCCTTTAGAGTGTGGGGATCACTGGTCGGTGCAGACTCAGTGGGCCGGAGGGCCTGTTTCCATGTGGTATCTCTAAACTAAGTTCTATCACAGTATCTCCTGGGGATGAGGAAATCTACCAAACCTGGTATCGTTCTTATTGCAAGACCTTTCATCCATTCTGTCACTGTTCACCTTCACTTAAAGGCAGTCAGCTGGACAACCAGTTCTGGTGGAAATATGCCAATTGTTTAGTTAGGACGAGGATGTTGCCAGAAATAGAGGGTCTGTGCTATAAGGAATAAATCAGTCAAATTACTAAAAATAAATACATTATATTAATATAACCCTATGAAAGGAGTTGTGTAGGAAGGGACTGCAGATGCTGGTTTACACTGAAGATAGAGGCAAATTGCTGGAGTAGTAACTAAGTGCGACAGGCAGCATCTCTGGAGAGAAGGCATGGGTGACCCTTCTCCAGTCAGAGTCTGGGGAGAGGGAGTCTAGAGATATGGAAGAATAAGGTGTGAAAATGACTGATCAACGCAGATGGCGCTAAGCAAATGTAGAATGGCTCTTTGTTAGCTATGGGGAAGGTGACAACGGCTCATTCAATCAGCAAAACCTAATCAGGAGGTCAGTAGAACGTCGGAGAACTAGGATGGGGGAGGGATGGAGAGAGAGGGAAAGCAAGGGTTACTTGAAGTTAGAGATATCAATATTCATACTGCTGGGTTGCAGCTGCCCCAAGCAGCTTTAAAGGAGATGTTCTGAGCAACTTTGTTACTGAGTGGTGGGTGTCTGAAACATCTTGCCTGGGGTGATGGAGAAGATTGATGTGATAGTGACATTTAAGAGGTTTTTACAAACGCATGAGGATCTGCAGAGAATGGAGGGCAGATTAGTTTAATTTGCCATCATGTTTGGTGCGGGCATTGTGGGCTGAACAGCCCATTTCTGTGCTGTACAGTGATCTATATTCTCTGAATCCAAGTAGCAAGTAGTCACGATTTCAAGATTGTTCAAGATTTGTCTAACCCTGTCAACTATCGCGTCGAAAATGTTTCCACGCAATTCTCAACACTCTGCGTCACTTAGCCTTTTGTGTCAGAATGTCCAGATTCCCTTTTGTGAAAGATGAAGATTTAATTCCACACAGCTGCAATCTCCTGATCAATTGTATTTCTGTCTGATGAAGAGTCTCGACCCATTCCTTCTCTCCAGGGATGCAGCCTGTCCCGCTGAGTTACTCCAGCATTTTGTGTCTAACTTCTTGTTTTTTTTTACAGTAATCTGGTTCACAAGATTCACCAGCAGGCAAATGAATTTATGTAGGAAGATTTTGTGGATCATATAATCAAACGCTGCCCCAACTGAGTTGTTTGCTAATCTACAAAATATTTGTATTTTAATGGCACATAGATTCTCCATTTTTAAGGCCACTAGGCAGCAAAAGGTTACAATGAAGCCTTTAGTTCATAGTTTTTTAACACGAGTTAAATTAATCATTTTACTCCTGACTATATTGATCCCAAGAGTGCCATGAAAATAATTTATGTTTGAACACATTGACGCTTTTATTACCAAATGTACATATCAATCTGTTTTCATGAAGGGGGAATATGAACATTTCATATTCCTCCTGTTGTAATAGTTTCTTTGATATTTGCTCTGTGATTGAAAAATAAATGCTATGCCACATTCATCATGGATCGCTGTTGCAAAACCAAGATCTCCACGTCCAATCTTCCCTCCCTCTTGCTGTCTGTTAGTCCACACTCCCCTCTCGCACTCCCTGTAACATAGTCCGTCCAACATTAGTGATATCAGCCGTAATGTTCCTTTTCAGATTTGAAGAATTTTCAGAGATTAATAGTATGACATACTTTTATTAAATCAACGCATATACATGCTGGGTAGTTCCACTTGATTTAAAGAAGAAATTAGCAACGTTACAAAATTTTGAGATTTAAAAAATCAAGTCTGCAATTTATCCCATCAGATAAAGCATAAAAGGAAGTTTAATTTGACATCTAATTCACTTTCATATCTTCAGTATTAAGAAAGTTATGACCATTTTCATTCTCGGAAATTAGCATCTTGTTCCCCATTGCCTTTCAATTGACTTAACTCAAACGTTGTGATCTAGAATAGTCAAAAGCCCATAACTTTCTTAAAAATTAAGAAAACTCAATGAAATTTTCAGTTATTATAGATTGAAACATTCTGAAACAAATATGAAACAATCTTACTTGGATGACCTGAAATTAAAGCATATAATTAGCTAGTTATCTAATTGTAGCTAATTACAAAATTCAAGGAGTAGATCTAAACATCTATCCATTTCTTAAGAAAATATAAACTTTTTTTTAATTGCCTAAGTGTCCAAATAACATTCACACAATAATCCACAATGTAACATAATTTTTTAATCTAATTTTCATGAATTTCTGGGCCAAATGGAAGGAATTTAGTGTTTACTGCCTGTAAATTAATGGCCATTTAAATCAACTTGCGAGTGGGTTTTAGTGGAATGCGGTGGATTAGAACGTTGCGGTTTGCGGTGAAGTCAGTATGAAAAATACAGCCGGTTCATACATTTTTTTTGTCCCCTTTTCGGAACATGAAAATGTGATTAAAGCCTCCCTAAAAACCAAGTTTTTATGTAAAAATAAACTGTAGCTTCTTTTATCGCCTACCTTAGGTCCGTTCCGCTGTCACCGTTCAGAGCTTTAGAAGATGATTTTTAAACTACTCTAGTTAATAAATAATCTAGCGTAGTTTAAAAATATCTTTATGAATGAAATGCGGAACGATTTCTCTTTAGCGACGAAATCGCCCGACATTGATCGATTTGGACTGCCTAGAAAAAATCGGCATTTTAAACCCGCCCCCCTCTGAAAGGCGCCAAAGTCGCGCACACGGGGAGCGGCAGAACTGCAACGCTGCTAAAGGTAGGTATTGTAACATACCTAAAGAAATTGGTTAGATGCAGTCTTATTCATCTGGTCATAATGTCATGTGATAGGAGCAGAAATAGACCATTCAGCCCATCAAGTCTACTCTGCCATTCAATATTGGCTGATCTATCTCTCCCTCCTAACCCCATTCTCCTGCCTTTTCCCCATAACCCTTGACACCTGTACAAATCAAGAATCTATCTATCTCTGCCTTAAAAATATCTATTGTCTTGGCCTCCATGTGGCAATGGTTTCCACAGAATCACCACCCTCTTACTAAAGAAATTCCTCCTCACCTCCTTCCTAAAGAAACATTGCAAAATTCTGAGGCTGACCTCTGGTCCTAGACTCTCCCACTAGTGGAAACATCCTCTGCACATCCACCCTATCCAGGCCTTTCACTTTATTTCAATTCCTTTTCAATTATATGTATATTGTGCACAGTGGTCTAGTATATGGGTCTGCAGCCAATCTGTTCTGACTGGAGCTCAACTCAATGAAGCCTTACAATTGCTAGCTTTCATATTCCTTCCCATTGCTTTCCTATTGCCTCCTTCAACGCTGAACAGATGGGGAACTTGGCAAGGGCAACCATCGGATAAAAAGACTATCAATCAACGCCTAGCAAATAAAATACCACATGATATGCAATAATTCCACTCCTACCTGCTTTGTTGCATCAGTCCATGGCAGAATTTTGTTGCCTCCAAGTTTGATAATGCCCCTGTCCCACTTAGGAAACCTGAACGGAAACCTCTGGAGACTTTGCGCCCCACCCAAGGTTTCCGTGCGGTTCCCGAAGGTTTTTGTCAGTCTCCCTAATGGTCAAAAGTGGTTTCCGTTTTAAAAATCGGTAATTTTTTAGTCAAAGCCGGTTGCGATGCTAGTTGAAGGTGGTTGCCAGAGGACAAAAACCTCCGGGAACTGCACGGAAACCTTGGGTGGGACGCAAAGTCTCCAGAGGTTTCTTAAGTGGGACAGGGGCATAACAGCATAGAAAGACCGCATTCAGCCCATCGCTGTCTCAGAGAGCGATGACATTTTCCTAGTTTACAAGCATCTTTTGCCCAATCACCAGTTATTCCACTAGCCCGCCCATGTTCGGGGCAATTTACAGTGGTAGATTTAACATATTTATAGAGCCTTTTTTTAGTGTTGTGGGAGTACATTTGAGCGCCTGGATAGTAACGTACATGGTCACAGGGAGAATTTGCAAAGCAGAGGTTAGGATTAACTCTGGATCACAAGAGCGGAGAGGCAGCAGCTCAACTAGTCACACCACAGTGCTTTTATAAGCAGTGGGAAAAGATTCAACAGAAGCAATTTACGATAATTCACATTTCACATTGCCTAATAAGAATTAAATCACCTGCTTAAATCACACATCTTTCGCCATTCCAGCCCGCTGATCATTTTAGTGCTGGTCTAGATTCAGCGTCTAACTGATAAACCATGACATTGCCATTGAGTGGCGGGAGAACACTGAAAGGAACCTCAGCTCACATGCATACTCTGACTGCACTGGCTCGCGTTACCAAGGAGACCGTGACATTGTTCATAACGGAGGCAGCAGAGGTCAAAGGTGCACACATTAAAACGGCTCTCGACCCACATTTGAAGAGAGGCCACAATTTAAGCACAAGCGGACCACCAAATTCCTCCACAAAGCACAATGTTACAGCAAGAGTAACGTTTGAAAAAGAGCCCGATCTTTGACAAACCCCTTACCATACACGCAGCAAGTAATTGTGGAGGCACAAGAACCTGCAGCTGCTCGAATCTTGAGGAAAACAAAGGCTGAAGGAGCTCAGCGGGTCAGGCAAACTTTGTGGAGGGAATGGACAGGCGACATTTCGTGTCCTGGGCAATCCTCAGCCTGACCGTTCTGAAGAAAGGTCCCAACCTGAACTGTCAACTGTCCATCCCACCTACAAATATTGCCTGAGGTGCAGCATGAGAGACTGGGAACCATGTGTAGGAGGCAGAGCTGCAGATGCTGGTTTAAACCGAAGATAGGCACAAAAAGCTGGAGTAAAGGGCCTGTCCCACTTAGGCTATTTATTAGGCAACTACAGGTGACCAGGCTGTCGCCATATGGTCGCCAGGGGTGTCGCCTGTACGGTCGTGAGTCGTCTCCTCAGTCGCCCAAAGAGCCGTAGCGTCTTTCTGGTCGCCGCTGGATATTCAACACGTTCAAAACTTTTCGGTGACAGTCGGCGACTGTGGGTTTGACGCCAATGAGCGTAGCTTGACTTCTCCTGACGTAGGTGCTGTCGTAGGTTGTCGCCAGGTGACGTAGGTAGGTGCTGACTTCGGTGAATTCCATTGGCGACTACCTACGTCAACTGGCGACAGGTACCGGCGACTGAATTGTCTTCAGTTGTCGTTGACAGGGTCGTACGTAACTTGTCGCGGGTGGACATAGGTTGACTTTGGTGGTCGTAGGTTGTCGTACGTGTGGTCGTAGGTGGACGTCCTAATGGGTCACCGATCGTCAGAAGCTTGCAGTAGCTTGACATCGACTAGGTGGTAGGTTGTGGTAGACATTGTCGTGGGGGGGGGGGGTCCAGTCACTGGTTTATCGGCGACCTGCTACGACTATGACAGTCACCGGCAGTCGCCTAAAAGATCGCCTAAGTGGGACAGGCCCTCAACCCAGCGGGACATGCAGCATCTCTGGAGAGAAGGAATGCGTGACGTTTCGGGTCGAGACCCTTCTTCAGACCGGTGAGGGAGAAAGGAAATGAGAGATATAGGCGATGATGTCGAGAGATGGAATGGAATGGAGATAAAGAACAATGAATGAAAGATATGCTAAAAAGTAACGATGATACAAGAAACAGGATCATGATGGCTCGGATGTGTGCATTGGAAACCATTCAGGAAGGGAAACCCAGGGGCAATGATTCCCTAACCTTGGAAGAGTCAGCAGGGAAAATAACAGATCCAGCACTCACAGGGATCCACAATGAGAGATTCATAATGAACAGGTGTGACTGAACGCAAGGTATTTTGGAGTTAGGGCACAATTGAAAATACTGTGAAAGTTGATGAGAGTATTGGTATATATTAAGTTTTGGGAGTTACCAGTGGAGTAGACAATGTACATGATATATTGAAATTGTGGTAACATTTAGTGCAAGATTCATTATATGTGAGGTGCATTGTAGCATTATTGACTAGTCAATAATCCAATGGTATGTATATTGAATTTTCCAATTTTGGGTGACCATGTATTCCCTTCCTTCTTTGTAATCCCCCACTCCCCATTGTCCAGACTCTCATTCCCAACCCTCCTCCACCTGGTTCCATATGTCCATCAACACACCTTTACCTGAGTCCACATCAACTTCATTACTCATCAGAATCCAGAGTCTGCAGCCTTTAGTTGGCTCTGTTTATCACCTTACTGCCTTTGTTACTACCTTCATCCCTCCCTCCCTGTAGGCTGGGACTCTATTCCTTGGAGCAGAGGAGGATGAGCAGTGTATAAAATCATGAGAGGAGTAGATCGGGTAGATGTACAGAGTCTCTTGACCAGGGTAGGTGAATGGAACACCAGGAGGGCATAGGTTTACAGTAGAGGGGAAATGATAAAAAATAATCTGAGGGGGTAACTTTTTCCACACAAAGGGTGGTGGGCAAATGGAACGAGCTGCAAGAGGATGTAGTTGTAGCAATGCTTGAAACAGACAGGTAGTCAAAGTCAAAGTCAAAGTCAAAGTCAAAAGAGTTTATTGTCATGTGTCCCTGACAGGACAATGAAAATCTTCCTTTGCATAGCACAACAGAACATAGTAGGCATTGACTACAATTATATACGTAAATACACACATGAATTCATGAATTAATAAAGTGCAAATAACAGATGGAGGGATATTAATGTTCAGAGTTCTGAGCCAGGTTTAATAGCCTGATGGCTGTGGGGAAGTAGCTATTTCTAAACCGGGTTGTTGCAGTCTTCAGGCTCCTGTACCTTCTACCCGAAGGTAGCAGGGAGATGAGTGTGTGGCCAGGATGGTGTGGGTCCTTGATGATGCTGCCAGCCTTTTTGAGGCAGCGACTGTGATAAATCCCCTCGATGGAAGGAAGGTCAGAGCCAATGATGGACTGGGCAGTGTTTACTACTTTTTGTAGTCTTTTCCTCTCCATGGCGCTCAAGTTGCCGAACCAAGCCACGATATAACCGATCAGCATGCTCTCTACTGTGCACCTGTAGAAGTTAGAGAGAGTCCTCCTTGACAGACCAACTCTCCGTAATCTTCTCATGAAGTAGAGGCGCTGATGAGCTTTCTTAATAATTGCATCTGTGTTCTCAGACGAAGAAAGATCTTCAGAGATGTGCACGCCCAGGAATTTGAAGCTCTTGATCCTTTCAACCATCGACCCGTTGATATAAACAGGACTGTGGGTCCCCATCCTACTCTTTCCAAAGTCCACAATCAGTTCCTTGGTTTTTCTGGTGTTGGGGGTCAGGTTATTGTGCTGGCACCATATGGACAGTCGCTCGATCTCTCTTCTATACTCTGACTCATCCCCATTAGTGATACGTCCCACAACAGTGGTGTGGTCAGCGAACTTGATGATGGAGTTCGCACTATGACCGGCTACTCAGTCATGAGTATAGAGTGAGTACAGCAGGGGGCTGAGCACGCAGCCTTGAGGTGCTCCCGTGCTGATTGTTATCGAGTCTGACCCATTTCCACCAATACGAACAGACTGTGGTCTGTGGATGAGGAAGTCGAGGATCCAATTGCAGAGGGATGCGCAGAGACCCAGTTCTGAGAGTTTGGTAACCAGCTTGGAGGGGTTGATTGTGTTAAATGCCGAGCTGTAGTCAATGAATAACAACCTGACATATGAGTTTTTGTTGTCCAAGCGGTCCAGAGCGGAGTGGAGGGCCAGCGAGATCGCGTCCACCGTTGATCTGTTGTGGCGGTAAGCGAACTGCAGTGGGTCCAGGTTCTTGTCGAGGTAGGAGTTGATTTGCGCCATGATCAACCTCTCCAAACACTTCATCACCACAGGCGTTAGTTCCACAGGTCGATAGTCATTGAGGCACGTCACCTTGCTCTTCTTGGGCACCGGTATAATTGTTGCCCTTTTGAAGCATGGTACATGAAAAAGGCAGGTTTGGAGGAATATGGGCCAAACGCAGGCAGGTGGGATTAGTGTAGCTGGGACATGTTGGCTGGTGTGGGCAAGTTGGGGAGCCTGTTTCCACACTTTATCATTCTATGACTCTATGACTTCTCCACCACCTGGCTCCATCTGACCATCGTTTCATCCTCACATGCTTCCACTTATCACCTGTCACCTCTCCCTCTCCCCCTCACCTCTTTATGCTGGTTATCTCCCATCTACTGATCATAGTCATAGAGTAATACAGTGTGGAAACAGGCCCTTTGGCCTAACTCGCCCACACCAGCCAACAATGTCCCATCTACCCAATACCCACTTGCCTGCATTAGGTCCATAACCCTCAAATTTGCCCTATCCATGTACCTGTACAACTATTTCTTAAACGATGGGATAGTCCCAGCCTCAACTACCTCCTCTGGCAGCTTGTTCCATACACCCACCACCCTCTGTGTGAAAAAGGTAACTCTCGGATTCCTATTAAATCTTTTCCCCTTCACCTTGAACCTGTCCTCTGGTCCTCGATTCCACTACTCTGGGTAAAAGACTCTTTGCATCTACCCGATCTATTCCTCTCATGATTTTGTGGGTCCTCAACCCAAAATGTCAACTTCTCCTCTGACTCCGTAGATGCTGCCTCTGCTGTTGAGTTCCTGCAATCATTTGTTTTTTGCTTGGAGTTGCCACTTACTGATTTACAGATACCAGGAGCTGAATTGTTCAGTCTGAGTAACATTGAAGGGTTATAGTTGAGAGGATAAGAAACAAAGGTAAATGTTTAGCTAAATTTATCGAAGTTAACCAATGTATGTATTTTGCAAATCATTATATGTATGTATGATTTTGTAGTCAATTATAGACATGGCGCGGGGTGAAGCCTGTATGGTCGTGAGTAGTCGCCCATAGAGTTGTACCTTTTTCTGGTCGCCGCTGGATTTTCAACATGATGAAAATTTTCGGCCACCTGCTACAACTATGACGGGTGCCGGCAAGTCGCCGAAAAAATTGCTTAAGTAGGACAGGCCCTTAACTCCCTCTAGTCTTTGCCCCTCTGAATGTATGGCATGAAGGACAATCCCACATCATCACTGAATCTGATGTTTAAGGTTGTTTGCATAGGAAGGAGCTGCAGATGCTGGTTTACACCGAAGATAGACACAAAATCAATGCTGGAGTAATTCAGCGGGATGGGCAGCATCTCTGGAGAGAAGGAATGTGTGACAATTCAGATCTCCGCCCAAAATTTCCAAGGTTGTTTGGTAAAAAGACTTCTATGTCACAGAGGCGAAAAGTCACTGCTCTGTTATCTCCTCCTCCATCTCCTCAGCTGAACATTAGGCCATTGCCACCCAGTCACTGACTACACTTCCTCTGGAGATCTTTTCCCGGCCTCCAGCCTCATGGACCTACAACCATGCTTAACCTGCTTGTCACAAGCAGGACTATGCTGATAGATTCATCGGATGAGTCCTACACCAGTTTAATGAGAGTTTGCTAATCTTGCATTTTTCCTTGCACTATGCGTTTTTTTATCCTGATAAGTTATGGTTCTATCTGCAATACATTCCCGTCATATCTTTTCCAGTTCTTTCCAACCTCTATCCTGATCGTTACAATTCTACGAGCCATTCATTCCTAATTTTCCCTGGAATAACCGAAAAAAAAGTTTGTCTTCCCTGAGGGAAGTGCAGGTGCTGAAAGCCACAAGGAAGAGACACGAGGCAGCAGTTCGGTGCCCTCACCTGTCACGGAGATGGATTGCTTGTATTACCCCTGATATATGCTTTGGCCGAGGGAGCTCTCTTCACTAATTATTCACTAATGAGTCTCCAGCGATAATGAAATCAAGAGAAAATGACAAGTCCAGAAAACAATGGACTGGATTGGGATTAATATAGGCAGACTTTTAAGGGGCATCAATATGTCATCCAGACCAACACCCAACCAGAACCCCAAACCAGCGTCGTCAACGATTTCTTGTTGCGGTTTGCTTCAATCTCGCTACCGACTAGAGTCTGTGATAAAAATGATGGCCTTGGGCTTTGATATATTTAATTGGATGAAATGTATGCACATATAGCTCACAGGATTGCTGGAGGAAAAATTCTATCTCAGCTGGTCATTTTGCACACAGTATGAATTTATTATTATAATTCAAGAATTCAATCTCTCAGCACCATTCGTACTGATAGATTTACTAATCATGCCTCTCGCATTCATCGATAAATCATTGATTTATATAATAAATAGTAAGGTTCAAGTACAGATCCCTGTGGTGCTCTTATGTAAGATAGTAGCCAGGAGGTGCTGGACAAGGGCTTTTTTTAGTTTAGTTTTCAGCTTAGAGATACAGTGCGGATATAGGCCCTTCGGACCACAGAGTCCGCACCGACCAGCGATCCCCACACAGTAACATCACCTACAATTATACATTTATATCACCCATTTACACTAGTCCTACACTAAACCAATACAATTTCTTTCCGCCCATTTTGTTATCAATTCCCCCCCCAGATTCTACCACACACCTACACACAAGGGACAATTTACAGCAGCCATTTAAGCTACCGACCCACGTATCTTTGGGATGTGGGGGACACCAGAGCATTCGGAAAAAGAAAACCCACGCAATCACAAGGAAACTATGCAAACTCCACATAGACAGCACCTGAGGTCAGGAATGAACACGGATCTCTGGCGCTGTGGGGCATTGGCACTACCAACTGTTGCACTGTGCCACTGGAACCTTGAGCAAACAACATCAATTCAAGGCTACATCTGTTCCAAACCACACTCACAGGGGTGAAAACTACATACTGAGATATAACCAGTGATAGTTGCCCCTTAAGACAACACAGTTGTGACTGATAAAACTATTCAGCCTTTAATATGTCTCCTCCTCGTACAAATATCCCACCTGCATCTATGCAACTTCGCCCAGCAGTACAGAAATCTAGATTGGGTTCCTGATCCTGAATTGGGTCTGGATATCATACTGCCCTGCAAGATTTTTTATCCCACACCAGTACTTGGTCAACTATTTTCAGCTATTTGCAGTGTATAAAATCATAAGAGGAATAGATCGGGTAGATGCACAGAGTTTCTTCCCGAAAGTAGGTGAATTGAGGACCAGGGGACATAGGCTTAATGTGAAGGGGAAAGGATTTAATAGGAATCTGAGGGGTGACCTTTTCACACAAAGGGTGGTGGGCATTTGGAACAAGCTGCCAGAGGAGGTAGTTGAGGCAGGGACTGTCCTCACGTTTAAGAAACAGTTAGACAGGTACATGGGTAGGACAGGTTTGGAGGTATATGGACCAAATGCGGGCAGGTGGGACTAGTGTAGCTGGGACATGTTGGCCGGTGTGGGCTAGTTGGACCAAATGGCCTGTTTCCATGCTGTATCTCTCTCTATGACTCGATGACCCTATGACTATAAGGTCATGTTAAAAACTGCACAGACCACTGCCATGGGTGAAAATCTGTCAGGCCTTTGTACATAGTTTCAGATCCCGTGGCCTCTAATGGATAGATTAGTCAATAATCACAAGGCCGAGGTAAAAATTAATCGTGTTTCTTCCATATTTGCTTCATCCATCATAGAATCACAGATAATCGTTGAGACATTGCAACATGGATACAGGCCATCTGGCCTCTCTACCCTCCGCCTGCACTGTCCAATACAATCCATTCAGTTCCATTCCCCATCTACTTCTCCAGTGCTCCAAGGCGGCACGGCCTCACAGCGCGTACAGTTCCAGAGTCCGGGTTCGATCCTGACTACGGGTGCTCGTTGGTACGGAGTTTGTACGTTCTCCCCTTGATCGCATGGGTTTTCTCCGAGATCTTCTCATCTAATCGCTATTTGCTTTAGCGCCTATTCTGAGCTCACGACAGTGACTTGAAATCTCTGGTGGAAACCAGAGTGACTCCAAACCTGAGAAAATGGAGAAATAAAATTTAGAACAAATCAATGTACGACTCATTTCTTAACAAACTACTAAAGATTTTTGGTGGGATACAATTAGGTTTTTTTTCACCCTGACAATTCATTGCTAAACGTTATGAAAAGCAGCCAGTTTAGATTTTTACACTATGTTGACACAATGTTGTTTTTGTAAAGGGAGCTTTAACTAAATGTCAGTTGTGAATTAGGCAGATTTTTTTTTGCAAGAAGTGCAGCAGAGAATTGAAAGATGAAGTAAGGGAAGGTCGTGAGTTAAGAGAAATGATTAGCTGTAGTAGCGCCGCCTAGTGGTGAAGATGGGTATTCAGAACCCTCGTCATTGGTCGGGGCTGTCACGAGACCGGGGGTGCGTTTGCGGGCTTTTCTGTATATTCGGTGGTTAGTGCTCCTCACCACGGCAGGAGCTTACATCGTCCACGAGTAGTTGCGCTATTCAAAAGCCAAAAATCTGTAGCCTCCCTTTAATCTGGTATTTTGTTGGTTCACATGCTTGATCAACGGTGTTTTATCATTAACGTTTATTATCATTAATATTTGGTGTTTTCTGAGTCATTCGTAACTGTCACTGTATGTCATGTTGTTACTCGTGGGCGGAGCACCAAGGCAAATTCCTTGTATGTGAATACTTGGCCAATAAACTTACTTACTTACTCCCGACTAAGTACACTCATAGTTCAAGTGTTATTCCATTAATAAAGAACATTACATTTTGCGCTGCCTGCTTGCTCTCGCTAAACTGTATTGTTTTGATATGTAAATAATACAATACTGTTTAAAGAGTTTATTGGGGGGACAAAAGTGAAATGGGATCTAGGAACAGGAAGGCATGGTGGCGCAGTGGTAGGGTTGTTGCTTTACAGCATCAGGGACGCAAGTTCGATCCCTACTACAGGTGCTGCCTGTACGGAGTTTGTACGTTCTCCCCGTGACCGTGTGGGTTTTCCCCGAGATCTTCGGTTTCTTCCCACACTCCAAAGATGTATATGTTTGTAAGTTAATTGGTTTGGGATAAATGTAAATCATCTCTAGTGTGTGTAGGATGGTGCTAATGTGCGTGAATCGCTGGTCGGTGTGCTCGGTGGGCTGAAGAGCCTGTTTCCACGTTGTATCTCGAAACTAAAATTAAAAAATAAAATAAGCTCTGCTATTTTTTCCTCCCACTTGCATCTATACGGTTCTCGTTTGAAAACCATGCTTTCACCACTGCTTTCTACACCCGTCTCAAATGCCTTCCTGTGTGGCAGCAATCAGAAGGGGATGCAATACCCTCCTAGGTGCATAGAGTCGGAGACATACAGCATGGAAATAGGCCCTTTGGCCCAACTTGCCTATGCTGACCAAGATTTCCCATCTACACTAGTCCCATTTGCCTCAATTTGGAAGATATCCCTCTAAACCTTTCCTATCCAGTACCTGTTCAAATGTCTTTTTAATGTTGTTATAATAGCTGCCTCAATTACCTCTTCTGTCAGCTCATTCTATGTCTCCTGGTTCCGGATTCCCCTACTCTGGGTAAAAGACTGAGCATCTACCCTATTTGTTCCCCTCACAATCCTATACACCACTATATGATCACCCCTCATCCTCCTGTGCTCCAAGGAATAACGTTTAGCCTGCGCACCTTCTCCCTGCAGCTCAGGCCCCCCTGTCAATGTACTCGTAAATCTTCTCTGCACCCTAACAAAATCTTTCCTTCAACAGGGTGACCAAAACTGTACACAATACTCTAAATACTGTATGTCCTCACCAATGTCTTGCACACATGCAGCATAACATCCTAACTTCCATACTCAATACCCTGACTGATTGAAGGCCAATGTGTTGAAAACCTTCTTGACCACCATGTCTACCTCTGATGCCAGTTTCAGGGATCTATGTACCTGCATTCCAGAGCCCTGTCCTTCAGTGTAAAGGTGCAGTCCTGATTTGACACCTCGCACGTATCTACATTAAACTCCATTGGCCATTCCTCACTCTACCTGCCCAACTGATCAAGATCCTGCTGTGATTTATGATAACTATCTCCGCTATCTACGTAACAACCCACTTTGGAGTCATCTGCAAACTTACTAATCATACCGTCTACATTCTCATCAAATTATTGATACAAACCACAAACAGCAATGGGGCCAGCACTGATCCCTGGCGATACAGCGATAGTCACTAGATCCAACTGAAACAGTGTTTTATAACGGTTTGTGATTAATTCCAGATCATGACTGCTTGCCGTGGGAAGCTGTACTTTCCACAGCATGAAGTATGTGTATCCTCTAAGCTCATCTCAAATCAGCATCATCTGTCCTTCAAGCCTCCACCAACTCAAACCATTTTTCGGTATGCACTCTTTCTAAACCATTGTGACTTTGCACTCTGCCGTCAAATCGGCTTTCAGCTACACAAAGGAAAATCCCATTTTCTCCGGTCTATCCATGTAATGAAGTTCTTATCTACAAGAATGTTCTACTAAATCTTTTCTGCACATTTCCAATGACTTCACAGTCATAGTCAGGACTGAATGTAGTGGTCTCGTTACAGCGGAACCAGCATTTCACGAGGTTTGATATGACCTCTTTGCTCGTGTATTCCTGTGCCTCTTGATGTAAAATCCTCCATGATTTTGTTTGAATGATTTCTTGAACCCTTTCTGGTTCATACTCTCGGTTTATACTCTCTAGAATTTAGGAGATTGAGAGGGGATCTTATAGAAACTTACAAAATTCTTAAGGGGTTGGACAGTTTAGATGCAGGAAGGTTGTTCCCGATGTTGGGGAGGTCCAGAACAAGAGGTCACAGTTTAAGGATAAGAGGAAAATCCTTTAGGACCGAGATGAGAAGGACTTTTTTCACACAGAGAGTGGTGGGTCTCTGGAACTCTCTGCCACAGAGGGTAGTTGAGGCCAGTTCATTGGCTATATTTAAGAGGGAGTTAGATGTGGCCCTTGTGGCTAAGGGGATCAGAGGGTATGGAGAGAAGGCAGGTACGGGATACTGAGTTGGATGATCAGCCATGATCATATTGAATGGCGGTGCAGGCTCGAAGGGCCGAATGGCCAACTCCTGCACCTAATTTCTATGTTTCTATGTTTCTGGCCTTTTCAAATAGTTGTGCATTATTATATTTAATATCATATTAGTTATATTCTAGTAGACTCATTGATTATGAGGATAGGGTAGAAGATGGGTAAGGTCCTATATAACATAAAACATAAAATTATAAAAGGACTGGACAAGCTAGATGCAGGAAAAATGTTCCCAATGTTGGGCGAGTCCACAACCAGGGGCCGCAGTCTTAGAATAAAGGGGCGGTCATTTTAGACTGAGGTGAGAAAAAACTTTTTTACCCAGAGAGTTGTGAATTTATGGAATTCCCTGCCACAGAGGGCAGTGGAGGCCAAATCTCTTGGATTTAAGAGATAGTGCTCTAGGGGCTAATGGAGTCAAGGGATATGGGGAGAAGGCAGGCACGGGTTATTGATAGGGGACGATCGGCCATGATCACATTGAATGGCGGTGCTGGCTCGAAGGGCCGAATGGCCTCCTCCTGCACCTATTTTCTATGTTTCTATGTTTCTATGATAACATAGAAGTTAAATTTGGTGTTTGGGCAGATATAGGCTGCAGAATTCTGGATGTATTAAAGTTTCTGGAGTGTCACCGCACTATTGTATCTGCTTAGATTAGTTTAGTTTAGTTTAATTAATTGTCACGAGTACTGAGGTACAGCAAAAAGCTTTTGTTGCGTGCTAACTAGTCAGGGGAAAGACATGATTACAACTGAGCCATTCACAGTGTAGAGATACATGTTTAAGGAATAACGTTGATTGCAAGGTAAAGCCAGTAAGGTCCGATCAAAGATAGTCCGAGTGTCCCGATAAGGTACATAGTAGTTCAGGACTGCTCCCTGGTTGCAGTAGGATGCTCCGATCGCCTGATAACAACTGGAAAGAAACTGTCCCTGAATCCTTTATTTTAACTCAAGACCTTCCCTTACCTCATCTTTCAATACTGGGGTCAAGGAAAGAGCGGCCCTGTTTTCACCAATCTTTCCTCCACCGCGCACAGGAAGCGCAGGAAGCGCAAGACGCCATTTTATGCAGATGCCGAGAAGTGTGTTCCGCTCTTTCTGAACAACTTCTAACCTTGTGTGTCGACTCGATAAGAAGAAAAAGATCTTTCAGTACTCTTGCTGCACTTCTTGCAATCTGCCTAATTTGCAACTGACATTTAGTAAAAGCTCCCTTTGCAAAGACAACATTGTGTCAACGTAGTGTAAAAACCAAAAATGGCTGCTTTTCATACCGTTTAACAATAAATTGTCTGGGTGACAAAAAATGCAAATGTTATTTCTCCTTTTGGCATCACTGTTTCCACCAGAGATTTCAAGTCACTGTCATGAGCTCAGAATAGGTGAGAAAACAAATAGCAATTAGAGGAGTAGAACTGACTTCACCCAGGCTGGTGGACTGAAGGAATTCTGTACTATAGAGTGTGGTGGAGGCCTAGTTACTGAATGTATGTAAGAAGGTGGTAGATGTATTTCTGGATGCCAAGGACTACCAAGGGATACGGGAAGAGGCATGGAATGTGGTACTTACATATAGCATCCGCCATTGTATTGAATTGTAGAGCAGGCTTGACGGGCTGAACGGCCTGCACTGCGCTCAGTTAGTATGTGTCCCTGTTTGTCTGCCTTTGGAAGAAGGTTACACAGCAGGTGTCATCACGAGCATCTTGGATCACTCTATCTACCTTTCTTGGCAATTTACATACATTGTGCTTGAAAATTGGAGCCGGGTCATAGAGTGATACAGCGTGGAAACAGGCTCTTCGGCCCAACTTGTCCACACCAGCCAACATGTCCCAGCCACACTAGTCCCACCTGCTCGCGCCAGGCCCATATCCCTCCAAACCTGCCCTATCCATGTACCTGTCTAACTGTTTCTTAAACGTTGGGATAGTCACTTCCTCAACTGCCTCCTCTGGCAGCTTGTTCCATACACCTACCACCCTTTATGTGAAGAAGTTTCTCCTCAGATTATTTTAAATCTTTACCCCTTCACCTTAAACCTATGTCCTCTGGTCCTTGAGCAAGGTAGATGGGCAAGAGACTCTGTGCATCTACCTGATCAATTCCTCTCATAATTTTATACACCTCTATAAGATCACCCCTTATCCCCCTGCGCTCCAAGGAATACCCAGCCTACTCAACCCCTCCCTACAGCTCAGACCCTCTAGTCCTGTCAACGTCCTCGTAACTCTTCTCGTTCCCCTTTCCACCTTGGCAACTTCTTTCCCGTAACATGGCGCCTATAACTGAACACAATGCTCTAAATGCAAACTCACCTCAGCAGGTGGGCAGAAAACGGTTGTGATTGCAAGGATTTTGTGGACAGTACTTAAACAAGACCCATGACAATCACTTATCTACGACTTATCTAAGTAAGTTAGAGTGGCAATTATGAATGTAACTGTGGGATTATAAGGGGTGCATCTTTGTCCTTATTAAATTATCATATTAGCTGGACATTAAGTGCTTAATATATGCCTCTTGTAATGTCAACATAATCCTACATATACTCCAACATCTACATTTTATTTCTGCCAAAAATCAATTGGTAAATACCAATTGATGAAAAATTCCCCATTTGAGGTTATTTCTATGTACCTAGCACGTTTCACAATGTCAAGGTGTCACCAAGTGCTTTATGCCAAAGGAAGTCATTTTCAAAGTGTAATCACATCATACATGTACTTTTTGTGAGCAATTGTTTTCGAACTTCATTACAAAGCTTATCGTAAAAAAACATCAATTTTTAAATTATGTTTTAATTAAAAGGCTACAGCGGGCTTCATTGAAATTTTGCTCAGAGTAATTTCTTTCCATTGTAGATTAATTGACTTTGGGCAGAACTAATTTGAACTAAATGATTATCCACAAAGATCACTCCGATGTTGTGGAAATGCGAGTCACATATTGAACAACTCGTTGAAGTTCTTTTATCTTTCAGGTTCAAGAGCGCACTATTGTTGCAGTGTAGTTTTTATACAAGTTAATTATTGAAGAGTGCATTGGTGCACAAGACTTGTTCTACAACAGGTGAGTACAGGCAAAGAAACTTTCAGATAGAAGAGTCTGCCAATGGTCCTGATTTTTAGCAAGGAACTTAGCAGCTTCCTAGTCAAAAACCATGAGCTTTAAGCCTGCATGAAGAAAGGTTTCAGAGGTCAATCAACTCAAAAACCTCCAGGTTTTGATTTACAATTCATTAAAAGTCAATGGGCTAAATTTTACTTACCTTTGATCTACAGTTCTATGGGGAACCCATGCTCCAAGTCACTTGCAGGTCAGGTCATATGTGGCCTCCACGTCTGAATGTTAAATCATGGAATTGAGAGACTGTGTGCAGAAGATTGTTCTATTGTGCAGAAGAAGGGTCTTGATTCCTTTTCCCCAGAGATGCTGTCTGACCCACTGAGTTACTCCAGCTTTTTGTGTCTTCCTTGTTCTGTCATTGGATTCACCATTGAGTCCAACTGCAAGTGATGATCTGTGAGCGAGGAGTTGCATGATGACAAGAGATTCATTTAGGGTACAACCATTTCTTTGTCTTTATTGACCCATCTAACAGAGTACACTATGACAAAACCACTTGCAGACAATTTTCTGAGAGGTAAGTAACTGAGGTAAATGACATTTGTTGACTTTATCTTAATTAATTTCTACCATTTTAAGACATTTTGTAATTAAACAAGTTTTCATTTTTAATTATTTAAAAATTATTTCAGACTATTTGAAGCAGTTAATAATATGAATAATAATAAATACTTTATTGATCCCCTCAGGGAAATTCAGAAATCTATTATTATATTATTATTTACAATGTGTCTAATTAGAAGAAAAACTGTGCAAAAGATGTTAATAGCTACAAGCTGATGAAAATCTTTCTTGGCCTCAGGAGCCACAGCCTGAGGTTCAGTAGCCACTCATGCCATGTCCATCCCACAGCAGCACCTGTGTTGACCAAGTATCAGCTGCACCAAGCCATCCAAAGGCAACACGGTAGAGTCGCTGCCTTACAGCGCCAGAGACCCCGGTCCGATTCTAACTGCTGCTGCTGACTGTACGGAGTTTATACGTTCTCCCTGTGACCACGTGGGTTTCAGTTTAGAGATACAGCGCGGAAACAGACCCTTCGATCCACTGCGTCTGCACTGACCACCGATCCCCGCTCATTAACACTATCCTGCACTGGGGGACTATTTCTTACTTTTATACCAATCCAATTAACCTACAAACCTGTACATTTTTGGAGCGTGGGAGGAAACCAAAGTTCTCGGAGAAAACCCATGCGGTCACGGGGAGAATGTACAAACTCCGTACAGACAGCACCCGTAGCCAGGATCGAACCCTGGTCTCTGGCGCAGTAAGGCTTCCACTCTCCCGCTGCGCCACCGTTTTCTCCAGGTGCTCCGGTTTCCACTCACACTCAAAAGACGTACAGGTTTGCAGGTTAATTGGCTTCTGTAAATCGTTACAAGTGTGTAGGATAGTGCTAGTGTGCGGGGATACTGATCGGCGCGGACTCCATGGGTCAAAGGGACCGTTTCCACGCTGTATCTCTAAAAACTACAATATCCAAATCTGATTAGTGTTCACAGACAGACGCCAGGGATCAACATGGTCCACTCCAATATTTGCCTTGCAATTAGTCACTGTAGTTCGTGGGTCCATGAACACAAACTCAGTCACAGCACTGAGATTCGCCCACATAATCAGGAAGGTAACCGCCTCATTAACCTGATGTCCAGGTTCACGGTTATCCTGGGGACAGTTTGAGGCTTATTTTTTAAATATCCACAGCAATGCTCAGTGTGAAACAAGGAGAAAATATTCCAAAAAGGAAAGAGGAAATTCAAAGTAGCGCACCCAAAATAATATCCGTCATTAGCAGAACCGGAGGTGGACAAATCAATGGACGAGGTGGCCAGGAAACAACGCGGGTGACAGGCAGAGTCAACCGTGTGCTGCCGGGGTAATGTGGACATTTGTCAGGGGGTCTGCCTGTCCTGCCCTGCCCTGCCCTGCCCCCGCTAACCATTTGACTTCAGCCGTCAAGAGCAGCAGGGCCATAATCACAAATCACTCTGATCGCAGAATCATTTTCACTTTGGCTTATCTTTGGGTGTGGATGAAGTTTGATTATCCATGTCAGGACACAAGGGACGGCTTGATTCATGGAGTGGCTCCTGTGTTTATATCACAGCGGGGGGGGGGGGGGGGGGGGGATGGCACAGATGGCAGATGCAGGTTGAGGACAGGCTCGGGGCTCGGAGGCAGAGGTTTGGCATAAGCAGGTGACAGGGTTAGACGGTGTGGGATAAGGCCAGTCTGCTCTTCAAAACTCAGTGCAGGGCGGCACGGTGGCGCAGCGGTAGAGCTACTGGCCCCTACAGCGCCAGAGACCCGGATTCAATCCTGACTACGGGTGCTGTCTGTATGGAGTTTGCACGTTCTCCCCGTGACTTGCATGGGTTTTCACTGAGATCTTCGGTTTCCTCCCACACTCCAAAGATGTACATGTTTGAAGGTTAATTGGCTTGGTATAACTGTAAATCGTACCTTAAGTGTGTAGGGTAGTGTTGATGTGGGGAATGCTGGTCGGTGCGGACTCGATGGGCCGAAGGGCCTGTTTCCATGCTATATCTCTAAAACCTAAACCTATTAATTTATACACATAAAGTTATAGTACAACACATTTGTGCAACGGGATTATAAATTTCGCAATTCCATTTTGGCGGTACCTTTTCAATAAAATATATATAATAAATCAAATTCAAATGAAAACCAATCAGAAAACCATTTACAAGCATGTCTCCAAGTCATATCCTTGCAGTGCATTTCAGCTGATTAATTTTGGATGAAATTACGAAACAAAATAAGGCAGTACTAACAAATACTTAACAGCTAACATTCCGACTCCTTCAATATTAAACTCCCAATATTAAGCTATTATATTACACACAGTTTTACTGGGTTTAATCCAGTTTAAAACTAATCAAACATAATTATTTCTATAATGTATATAAATCTCAGAAATACAAAGCAAAGACACAAAACTTGCACAGATTTTTAAATCCAATCTGCTTGTGTAATTCTTACTCGATAAGTATTTACATTGTAAGAGTCAATTTCAATAAGTCAACAGTCTTTGTCAATATTTCAACAAGGCGACATTGATATTTTGACTGTTCCATGCTTCTTGAAGCGGCTAGCTATTTAAATTCCCATCCATGGGCATAGAGTGTAATATGTTACTATTTATTCTAACGATAGAGACAAAATGCTGGAGTAACTCAGCGGGACAGGCAGCATCTCTGGGGAGAAGGGTGACGAGTGACGGTCTGGGGTGACGTTTCGGGTTGAGACCCTTCTTCAGACTGAGAGTTAGATTCACATTCACATTGATTGTCACATGCACCAATTAAGCTACAGTGATATTTGAGTTACCGTGCAGCCAAACAATGAAAAGAACACAACACACGATAGAACTTAACATGAACATCCACCACAGTGATCGCCGTGAAGGAAGGCAATAAAGTTCAGTCAGTCTTCCTCCTTTTGTTCACCCGTGTTTGGGGCCTTGACCCTCCGCAGTCGCCGCTACGGACGGTCTGATGTACAGGCCCTCTCGTCATGATGATCGAAGCTCCGACGTCGGGATGGACGGAACACACTCAGCGGCTTGGAGTGTCCGAATCGGCCACTTTCATACCGGAGACCGCGGCTTCTCGGTGTTATAGGCCGCAGGCAGGCCGGTGGTCAGAGCTCTTCTCTGGTGATCCCCGGCAAGGGATCCCTGGGTCCGGGATGGTAAAGTCCGCTCCACGCCCATGGCTAGAAGCTCCACAGACCGCGGCTTCACGATGTTAAAGTCAGCAGGCAGAGCCTTTCTTCTGGCTCCCCGATGAAAGTCCGCGCCGCGCCCGCTGCTGAAGCTCTGGGCCGTCTCCGGGAAAGGACCAATCCAAGTTATTAGACTGCGGGGAGGTGAAAATGCGACTAGGAGAAAAGTTGCATCTCCGCCGAGGGAAGTGACTGGAAACGGTTCCCCCTATTCCCCCCTCACCACCCCCACATAAAAACATACCGAGAGACATTAACTCATACATTTAGACATACTAAAAAAAACAAAAAAGTCGAAATGACATAAACACTGCTGGCGAGGCTGCCACGCACAGCGCCACCTGATGGCAATGTCATGGAGAAATGGAAGGGTAAGGTGTGAAAACACAGATCAACGGAACCAATGATAAGGAAATGTAGAATGGTTCATTGTCGGCTGAGGGGAAGGTGACACCTTCCATATCTCTAGTCTCCCTCTCCCCTCTGAAGAAAGGTACTCTCAGCCTGAAGAAAGGTCTCGACTCGAAACACCACCCATTTCTTTACTCCAGCATTTTGTGTCTATCTTCAGTTTAAACCTGCATGTTCCTTCCTACACTATGTATTTTACGTTGCCTAAATACAAGACCTTCCCATTTGTTACAGTTATTTTAATTAGGCTAGAAATTCTTCCCTGATAATTCTAAACTTGCTATATATTCGCACATTAGTCAAACTTTTCCTTTGAAATGATTTCAAGATACTAATTTCAGAGGAAGAGTATAAAGTACTCCCTCTGTAGGATGAAGCATATTTAGTGCTACCAACAGACGATGAATTTCTGTGCAATAGACACACATTTTCTACCATATTTCATAGTCAGACTGACTTACAGCATAGTATCGGTTATGTCTGCCTTTTTCAATATGGTGTCAATATCCACCTAAAATCTGTGATTTTGCTTCTCACTAGTCAATATATAACTAGTTATTGTATCATCTCCAAATGTACAGCATTGTGCTCTCCATATTCATTTGCAGGTCATTCATCCATTGCAAGTAATGTAACAAACCTAATATTGATCCTGATTTTTTTTAGAGGCGCAGATTGGAAACAGGTCCTTTGGCCCCGTCCACATTGACCATCGATCGCCCATTCACGCTAGTTCTATGTGATCCCACTTTCTCAACCACTCCCTCCATGCTAGAATAAATTTTACAGAGCCCAATTAACCTGAAGACCTGCACATCTGAGTGTGGAATTCCCTGCCTCAGAGGGCGGTGTAGGCCGGTTCTCTGGATGCTTTCAAGAGAGAGCTGGATAGGGCTCTTAAAGATAGCGGAGTCAGGGGATATGGGGAGAAGGCAGGAACGGGGTACTGATTGGGGATGATCAGCCATGATCACATTGAATGGCGGTGCTGGCTCGATGGGCCAAATGGCCTACTCCTGCACCTATTGATTATTGTCTATTATTTTTGAGATGTGGGTGGAAACCGGAGCACCCAGAGATATCCCACACGGGCCACTGGTTCACTCAGGCAGCAGCTTTTCTGTGCCACCCTTGCTTTGTTTTAATTTGTTAATTAGTTTTATTATAATTATTATACATATTTTAAAAGATGTGTTCAGCATTATGCATCCTCCCCTCAAACCAATTAAACATGGTGCGTCATGGGGGGGCAGTGGTAGAGTTGCTGCCTTACAGCGCTGGAGACCCGGGTTCGATCCTGACTACGGGTGCTGTCTGTACGGAGTTTGTACGTTCTCCCCGTGACCTGCATGGGTTTTCTCCAAGATCTTCGGTTTCCTCCCACACTCCAAAGACGCACAGGTTTGTGGGTTAATTGGCTTGGTGTAAATGTAAAAATTGTCCCTAGTTCTGTGTGTGTAGGATAGTGTTACTGTGTGGGGATCGTTGGGCCGTGCGGAACCTGTGGGCCGAAGGGCCTGTATCTGCACTACATCTCTAACCTAAACCAAACTATTGTTGACCCTGTAGTCAAGTGCGTCCATTTTCTAAATATATCTGCTCTGAGGCACATATCAAATTACTTTTGAAAAGCCCAGCTATACATATCTACTGCACTACACCCATTAACAGCTCTCTTATCTGCTTGACCAAACACCTTCATTAAGGGCCTGTCCTACCAGCATCCGACTCCATGCGATGAGCACGATCAAACTAGAAGCGGGGGCCGCGTGGAGGTCGGGTGATCCCTGTACAGGGCCGTTCCCACCAGCATGCGCCTGCATGCGGCAAGCCCGACCAAACCGGCAGCGAGGGCCGCGCGGAGGTCGGGTGAGTGGCGCAACGCAGCGCAAAGTGAGGCGATCTTGGAGCGAAGTCTTAAAGGTAAGTTTGCCAGGACAGAGTGGGGCACACAGAGAGGGGCACAGAGGCAAACACACAGAGGGCCACGGAGCCACACACATAGAAGGTCACGGAGGCACACACAGAGACGGTCACGGAGCCACACACATAGAGGGTCACGGAGGCACACACAGAGACGGTCACGGAGCCACACACATAGAGGGTCACAGAGGCACCTACAGAGAGGGTCACAGAGGCACGACGTCGAGGAGGTGTGTAATGCGTCAAGGCGACTGCGAGCCGTGCGGAATGTTTGAACATAGTCAGTTTTTCGCAGCCCCGCGCGATGTCGGGACGAACTCCGCACAATTCCGCATGGCTCCGGCGATCGAAGTGGGACCGGCCCCGCGATGCCGGACGGCTCAAGCGACCACATTAGGTCGCGCTCATCGCATAGAGTTGCATGCTGGTGGGACAGGCACTTTACAGGAGGTACAAGCTGCTTTCAACAACTTCGTGCTGGCCATACCACATTAAGAGAAGCTCTGTGCGAGAATTAGAGTTGTTCTTAAAAATTGGCTCCAGAAATGATTATAGAATGATTCACAGATAATTACCAGATTTATCCCTCTTCATTGTATTGGAGTAAATTCGGAGGAGTAGAATTCCAGCAAATAAGTCTAGCTCTATATCAGGTCAACATTGTCTCTTCATCCCTATTCTCAACACTGTTCACAAAACTGTTGTCAGAGTCTCTGTTTTTCACATTTATTTCCTTTCCCAACTTGGCATTACATCAACTTGGATTGAATCAAGTCTTTGAAAAATCCTTTCTCTATATTTTTCAAACCTTTCCAATATCATTTTTCAGGAAGACAGTGGCAAATTATTCATCCAATATTTCAGTTAGGACCAGTGCTGCCAGAAGAGGAAATAATTTCAGTTAAATAAAGGGAGGCCTGGTGGTGAAGCGGTAAGGGCCTGTCCCACCAGCATGCAATTCCATGCGATGAGCGCGACCAAACCGGCAGCGGGGGCTGCGCGGAGGTCGGGTGATCCCCTGTCCAGGGCCGTTCCCACCAGCATGCGCCTGCATGCGGCAAGCGCGACCAAACCGGCAGCAGGAGCCACGCGGAGGTCGGGTGAGTGGCGCAACGCGGCGCAAAGTGAGGCGAACTTGGAGCAAAGTCTTAAAGGTAAGTTCGCCAGGACAGAGAGGGACACACAGAGAGGGGCACAGAGGCACACACACACACAGAGGGCCACGGAGCCACACACATAGAGGGTCATGGAGGCACCTACAGAGAGGGTCACGGAGGCACGACGTCGAGGCGGTGTGTAATGCGTCGAGGCGACTGCGTGCGGAATTTTTGAACATGGTCAGTTTTTCGGAGCCCCGTGCGATGTCGGGATGAACTCCGAATAATTCCGCACGGCGCCGGCTATCGAAGTGGGACCGGCCCCGCGATGCCGGACGGCTCAAGAGTTGCATGCTGGTGGGACAGGCCCTGTAGAGTTGCTGCCTGACAACACCAGAGACCCAGGTTCGATCCTGACCACGGGTGCTGTCTGTACGGAGTTTGTTTGTCCTGCCCGTGATCGTGTGGGTTTACTCTGGGTACTCGGGTTTCCTCCCACACTTCAAAGACGTGCAGTTTGTAGGTTGACTGGCTTTGGTTAAAAATTGTCAATTGTCCCCAGTGGGTGTGTAGGATAGTGCTCGTGTACAGGGTGATCACTGGTCGGCACGGACTGAGTGGACGGGGGGGGCCTGTTTCCGTGCTGAATCTCTAAATCTCCAAAGTCTAATGTGTAAAAAGTAAATTGAAGAATTTGCAATCTTAGCTCATGTTCATTTTATATTTTAAAAAGAAACTAAGTGCTGGAGGAACTCAGTGGGTCAGGTAGCGTCTGTGGAAGACATGGATAGGCAACATTTCAGGTTGTGGTTCTTCATCACTGGTTGTGGTGGACGGTACCAAAGCTGGAAGAGAGGTGGAGGTGGAATAAAGCCTCAGACTCGAGGAAACGTCACCCATTCCTTGGCTGTCCAGCGGAGTTACTCCAGCATTTTTGTGTCTAGCTTTGGTTTCATAATCTGCAGTTCCTTCCTACACAAGTGACAGTTAGATGCAGGTGAGGAGAGGTTGTGATTGGCAGATGGTTGGACAAAGGCTGCAGATGAAAAATCAAAAGTGTGAGATAAAGAGCTAAGGATGGAAAAGGCGGGGATGTGAAGACTAGGGTAGAAATATAGGGAGAAGAGAAGGGAAGGGATGGGGGAACGGGAAAATAAGAAATGGGTGCGCATCCAGCTGGGTCACAGGGAAGAGAGGGGGATTGGTTCCACTACAACACGTAGTGGAGCCAACAAGAGAGCAGGCTATTCTAGACTGGGTATTGAGTAATGAGGAAGGGTTAGTTAGCAGTCTTGTTGCGTGTGGCCCCTTGGGCAAGAGTGACCATAATATGGTTCAGTTCTTCATTAGGATGGAGAGTGACATTGTTAATTCAGAAACAAGGGATCTGAACTTAAAGAAAGGTAACTTTGAGGGTATGAGACGTGAATTGGCCAAGATAGACAGGCAATTGATTCTTAAAGGGTTGACGGTGGATATGCAATGGAAGGCATTTAAAGACTGCATGGATGAACTACAACAATTGTTCATCCCCGATTGGCAAAATAATAAATCAGGGAAGGTAGTGCATCCGTAGATAACAAGGGAAATCAGGGATGGTATCAAAACTATCGAGAGGCCCGGGGAGCCGTTGGAGACAGAGGGTGGAGCTACCTGCTGTGAGTATAAATCTAGCGCGGGGCTTGCTTTTCACAGAGGCCCGGGGAGCCGTTGGAGACAGAGGGTGGAGCTACCTGCTGTGAGTATAAACCTAGCGCGGGGCTTGCTGACACAGAGGCCCGGGGAGCCGTTGGAGACAGAGGGTGGAGCTATCTGCGCTGTGAGTATAAATCTAGCGCGGGGCTTGCTGACACAGAGGCCCGGGGAGCCGTTGGAGACAGAGGGTGGAGCTACCTGCGCTGTGAGTATAAATCTAGCGCGGGGCTTGCTGACACAGAGGCCTGGGGAGTCGTGGGTCAGAGAGGGTGGAGCTACCTGCGCTGTGAGACCAGCAGCTGCAACATTCCATCTTCCAGTGAGGGAATCTGGTGGAAGGTTCTGATTGGTTGAAGAGGACCAGAGGAAGCAGCTGATTGGCTGCAACCCAGGGTTTACATTTTTACATTTCTGCCTACAGGTTTAAGGATTCTGGGGGCTAAGGATTCTGGGATTTAGGGATTCAGTATTTATTAGTATTTATTAGTAAAGTTTAAAGAATAAAGTTTTGTGTTTAATAAAAAATAAATTTAAAAAATATATATATTTAATAGAGTAATTTGGGAGTAAGATGTCAGTGGAGATTGGTCCCGTGGTTTGCTCAGCCTGCAACATGTGGGAGATCAGGGATATGGTCGATGTCCCTGATGACTACATTTGCAGGAAGTGTGTCCAGCTGCAGCTACTGGCAGACCGCATTGAACGATTGGAGCTGTGGCTGGATTCATACTGGAGCATCCACGATGCAGAGAAAGTCGTGGAAAACACATACAGCGAGTTGGTCACGCCACAGGTAAAAGGTAAGAGGACAGAAAGGGAGTGGGTGGCCAATAGCCAGCAAAGCAGTGGGCAGATAGTGCAGGAGTCCCCTGCGGTCATCTCCCTACTAAACAGGTTTACCAATTTGGATACTGTTGAGGGAGATGGCTCATCAGGGGAATGCAGCAGCAGCCAAGTTCATGGCACCATGGGTGGCTCTGCAGCACAAGATGGGGGGAAAAAAAGGGGAAGGGCTATTGTAATAGGGGATTCAATTGTCAGGGGAATAGATAGGCGTTTCTGCGGCCGCAAAAGAGAGTCCAGGATGGTATGTTGCCACCCTGGTGCAAAGGTCAGGGATGTTACTGAATGGCTGCAGAACATTCTGGAGGGGGAGAGTGAACAGCAAGTTGTCGTGGTGCATATTGGCACCAACGATATAGGGAAAAAAAGGGATGAGGTCCTACAAGGTGAATTTAGGGAGCTAGGAGATAAACTCAAAAGTAGGACCTCAAAGATAATAATCTCTGGATTATTACCAGTACCATGGGCCAGTCAGAGTAGAAATAGGAGGATATTACAGATGAATACACGGCTTGAAAAATGGTGCAAGGGGAGGGATTCAAATTTTTAGGGCACTGGAACCATTTCTGGGGGAGGTGGGACCAGTACAAACAGGACGGTCTGCACCTGGGCTGGAATGGAACCAGTGTCCTTGGGGGAGTGTTTGCTAGTGCTGTCGGGGAGGATTTAAACTAATGTGGCAGGGGGATGGGTACAAGAGCAGAGAGGCAGGTGGGTGTAAAACGAGGGTGGAACCAATAGGGAGCAAGGTGAAAAGTAAAAGTGGCAGGCAGACAAAACCAGGGCAAAAATCAAAAAGGGCCACTTCTCAACAAAATTGTATAAGGGGTAAGAGCGTTGTAAAAACAAGCCTGAAGGCTTTGTGTCTCAATGCAAGGAGTATTCGTAATAAGGTGGATGAGTTGAACGTGCAGATAGCTATTAATGAGTATGATATAGTTGGGATCACGGAGACATGGCTCCAGGGTGACCAAGGCTGGGAGCTGAACATCCAGGGATATTCAATATTCAGGAGGGATAGAGAGAAAGGAAAAGGAGGTGGGGTAGCGTTGCTGCTTAGAGAGGAGATTAACGCAATGGAAAGGCAGGACATTAGCTTGGAGCATGTGGAATCGGTATGGGTAGAGCTGCGAAACACTAAGGGGCAGAAAACGCTAGTGGGAGTTGTGTACAGGCCACCTAACAGTAGTAGTGAAGTTGGGGATGGTATAAAAGAGGAAATTAGAAATGCGTGCGACAAAGGCAAAACAGTTATAATGGGTGACTTCAATCTACATATAGATTGGGTGAATGAAATTGGCAGGGGCGCTGAGGAAGAGGATTTTTTGGAAAGTATGAGGGATAGTTATCTAAATCAACATGTAGAGGAACCAACGAGAGAGCAGGCTATTTTAGACTGGGTATTGAGTAATGAGGAAGGGTTAGTTAGCAGTCTTATTGTGCGTGCCCCCTTGGGCAAGAGTGACCATAATATGGTCGAGTTCTTCATTAGGATGGAGAGTGACATTGTTAATTCAGAAACAATGGTTCTGAACTTAAGGAAAGGTAACTTTGAGGGTATGAGACGTGAATTGGCCAAGATTGACTGGCAATCAATTCTAAAAGGGTTGACGGTGGTTACGCAATGGAAGACATTTAAAGACTGCATGGATGAACTACAAAAATTGTTCATCCCAGTTTGGCAAAAGAATAGATCAGGGAAGGTAGTGCATCCGTGGATAACAAGGGAAATCAGGGATAGTATCAAAGCAAAGGATGATGTGTACAAAGTAGCCAGAAAAAGCAGCATGCCAGAGGACTGGGAGAAATTCAGAGACCAGCAGAGAAGGACAAAGGGCTTGATTAGGAAGGGAAAAATAGATTATGAAAGAAAACTGGCAGGGAACATAAAAACTGACTGCAAAAGTTTTTATAGATATGTAAAGAGAAATAGATTAGTTAAAACAAATGTAGGTCCCTTGCAGTCAGAAACAGGTGAGTTGATCATGGGGAACAAGGATATGGCGGACCAATTGAATAACTACTTTGTTTCCGTCTTCACTAAGGAAGACATAAATAATCTGCCGGAAATAGCAGGGGACCGCGGGTCAAAGGAGTACTTGAGTGAAATCCAGGTCAGTCGGGAAGTGGTGTTGGGTAAATTGAATGGATTAAAGGCCGATAAATCCCCAGGGCCAGATAGGCTGCATCCCAGAGTACTTAAGGAGGTAGCTCCGGAAATAGTGGATGCATTAGTGATAATCTTTCAAAACTCTTTAGATTCTGGAGTAGTTCCTGAGGATTTGCGGGTAGCAAACGTAACCCCTCTTTTTAAGAAGGGGGGGAGAGAGAAAACGGGGAATTACTGACCAGTTAGTCTAACATCGGTAGTGGGGAAACTGCTAGAGTCAGTTATTAAAGATGGGATAGCAGCACATTTGGAAAGTGGTGAAATCATTGGACAAAGTCAGCATGGATTTACGAAAGGTAAATCATGTCTGACGAATCTTGTGGAATTTTTCGAGGATGTAACTAGTAGCGTGAATGGGGGAGAACCAGTGGATGTGGTGTATCTGGACTTCCAGAAGGCTTTCGACAAGGTCCCACATAAGAGATTAGTATATAAACTTAAAGCATACGGCATTGGGGGTTCAGTATTAATGTGGATAGAGAACTGGCTGGGAAACAGGAAGCAAAGAGTAGGAGTAAACGGGTCGGTTTCACAATGGCAGGCAGTGACTAGTGGGGTACCGCAAGGCTCAGTGCTGGGACCCCAGCTATTTACAATATACATTAATGATCTGGATGAGGGAATTGAAGGCAATATCTCCAAGTTTGCGGATGACACTAAGCTGGGGGGCAGTGTTAGCTGTGAGGAGGATGCTAGGAGACTGCAAGGTCACTTGGATAGGCTGGGTGAGTGGGCAAATGTTTGGCAGATGCAGTATAATGTGGATAAATGTGAGGTTATCCACTTTGGTGGCAAAAATAGGAAAACAGACTATTATCTAAATGGAGGCCGATTAGGAAAAGGGGAGATGCAGCGCGACCTGGGTGTCATGGTACACCAGTCATTGAAAGTAGGCATGCAGGTACAGCAGGCAGTGAAGAAAGCGAATGGTATGTTAGCTTTCATAGCAAAAGGATTTGAGTATAGGAGCAGGGAGGTTCTACTTCAGTTGTATAGGGTCTTGGTGAGGCCACACCTGGAATATTGCGTACAGTTCTGGTCTCCAAATCTGAGGAAGGACATTATTGCCATAGAGGGAGTGCAGCGAAGGTTCACCAGACTGATTCCTGGGATGTCAGGACTGTCTTATGAACAAAGACTGCATAGACTCAGTTTATACTCTCTAGAATTTAGGAGATTGAGAGGGGATCTTATAGAAACTTACAAGATTCTTAAGGGGTTGGACAGGCTAGATGCAGGAAGATTGTTCCCGATGTTGGGGAGGTCCAGGACAAGGGGTCACAGCTTAAGGATAAGGGGGAAATCCTTTAGGACCGAGATGAGAAGGAATTTTATCACACAGAGAGTGGCGGGTCTCTGGAACTCTCTGCCACAGAGGGTAGTTGAGGCCAGTTCATTGGCTATATTTAAGAGGGAGTTAGATGTGGCCCTTGTGGCTAAGGGGATCAGAGGGTATGGAGAGAAGGCAGGTACGGGATACTGAGTTGGATGATCAGCCATGATCATATTGAATGGCGGTGCAGGCTCGAAGGGCCGAATGGCCTACTCCTGCACCTAATTTCTATGTTTCTATTTCTATGTTTCTAAAACAAAAGATGAAGCATACAAATTAGCCAGAAAAAGCAGCCTACCAGAGGACTGCGTGAAATTCAGAGTCTAGCAGAGGAGGAGAAAGGGCTTAATTAGGAAATGGAAAATAGTACTTAAGGAAGTAGCTCCAGAAATAGTGGATGCATTCGTGATAATTTTTCAAAACTTTTTAGATTCTAGAGTAGTTCCTGAGGATTGGAGGGTAGCTAATGTAACCCCATTTTTTTTAAAGGGAGGGAGAGAGAAAACAGGGAATTACAGACCAGTTAGTCTAACATCGGTAGAGAGGAAAATGCTAGAGTCAGTTATTAAAGATGGGATAGCAGCATATTTGGAAAGTGGTGAAATCATTGGACAAAGTTAGCATGGATTTATGAAAGGAAAATCATGTCTGATAAATTTTATAGAATTTTTCGAGGATGTAACTAGTAGAGTGGATAAGGGAGAAGCAGTGGATGTGTTATATCTGGACTTTCAGAAGGCTTTCGACAAGGCTAGACAAGGTCCACATAAGAGATTATTATGCAAACTTAAAGCACACGGTATTGGGGGTTCAGTATTGATGTGGATAGAGAACTGGTTGGCAGTCAGGAAGAAAAGAGTAGCAGTAAACGGGTCCTTTTCACAATGGCAGGCAGTGACTAGTGGGGTACCGCAAGGCTCAGTGCTGGGGCCCCAGCTATTTACAATATACATTAATGATCTGGATGAGGGAATTGAATGCAACATCTTCAAGTTTGCGGATGGCACAAAGCTGGGGGGCAGTGTTAGCTGTGAGGAGGATGCTAGGAGGCTGCAAGGTGACTTGGATAGGTCGGGTTAGTGGACAAATGCATGGCAGATGCAGTATAATGTGGATACATGTGAGGTTATCCACTTTGGTGGCAAAAACAGGAAAGTAGACTATTATCTGAATAGTGGCCGATTAGGAAAAGGGGATATGCAACGAGACCTGGGTGTCATGGTACACCAATCATTGAAACTAGGCATGCAGGTGCAGCAGGCATTGAAGAAAGCGAATGGTATGTTAGCACTCATAGCAAAAGGATTTGAGTATAAGAGCAGGGAGGTTTTACTGCAGTTGTACAGGGTCTTGGTGAGACCACACCTGGAGTATTGCCTATAGTTTTGGACTCCTAATCTGAGGAAAGACATTCTTGCCATAGAGGGAGTACAGAGAAGGTTGACCAGACCGATTCCTGGGATGGCAGGACTTTCATATGAAGAAAGACTGGATAGACTCGGCTTGTACTAGCTAGAATTTAGAAGATTGAGTGGGGGATCTTATAGAAACTTAGAAAATTCCTAAGGGGTTGGACAGGCTAGATGCAGGAAGATTGTTCCCGATGTTGGGGAAGCCCAGAACAAGGGGTCACAGTTTAAGGATAAGGGGGAAGTCTTTTAGGACCGAGACAAGAAAAACATTTTTCACACAGAGAGTGGTGAACATGTGGAATTCTCTGACACAGAAGGTAGTTGAGGCCAGTTCATTCGCTATATTTAAGAGGGAGTTAGATATGGCCCTTGTGGCTAAAGGGATCAGGGGGTATGTAGAGAAGGTAGGTACAGGATACTGAGTTGGATGATCAGCCATGATCATATTGAATGGTGGTGCAGGCTTTTTTTGTTCAAAATGGCGGCGGCTCGGGCATATCGCGACGCCCCGTATCTCACGGGAATTTGCGAACTAGCAATAATTTACTTATTTGTTTCAAGTCTGCTCACACGGAGCAGTCTTGCATTCCTTTCATGCAGCCGACAGGAATTTCTGAACTTCGGTTCCTGCGGCTACAACTTTTTGGTCGAACTCCGTCTCGCTCCCTAACTAGCCAGAACAGCGGAGCAGCGGAGCGGAGCAAGTCAGCTCGGCCGACCGGAAGCACCCACAGACGGCGAAGCGAACGCAAGCACCGCCGAGGATGCCGAGGCTAGGTTAGAGCTAGCCCCGCACAGGCTATCGATTCCTAGCCTTTTCCTCTCCAACGTACGCTCACTGGCAAACAAAATGGACGAACTCTGGCTACTGATCACCTCCCACAACTGGATCAAAAACTGCAGCATCCTGATCTTCACTGAAACCCAGCTTAACATCGACGTTCCAGCGCCATCGAGCTAACGGGGCGTCTGATACTCCGAGCGGACAGAACAACAGACTCCGGTAAGACCAGAGGTGGGGGTCTGTGCATTTATGTAAATAAAGCATGGTGCACGGCCACCTCCATCATCGAGAGTCACTGCTCAGCTAACCTAGAGTTCCTCTTGGTTAAATGCAGACCGTTCTATCTGCCCAGAGAGTTTACCTCCACTGTTGTGACTGCAGCCTATATTCCTCCTGACGCTAATGCTAAGCTTGCAATGAAAGAACTGCATACTGCCATTAGCAAACAACAGGCTCACAACCCCGAGGCAGCCTTCATTGTTGCGGTTGACTTCAATCACTCCAACCTGAAGACTGTACTCCCCAAATTCCACCAACATGTCTCCTTCGCCACTAGAGAGGACAAGACACTGGACAAAGTCTACACCAACATGGCTGAAGCGTACAAAGCCTTTCCCCTCCCCCACCTTGGTCAGTCTGATCACCTCTCATTGTTCCTGCTCCCCACTCATCAGACGTATTAAACCCACAGTGAGGACAGTTAAAGTTTGGTCAGAGGAGGCGGACTCCACACTTCAGCAGCGTTTTGGAAACACCGACTGGAATGTGTTTGCAGCCCAGGCCACCTTCAACTCCCACACGGACATAGACACTTATACATCCTCTGTTCTGGAGTTTATCAACTCCACCATCAACAGTGTCGCCACCCTCAAACAGATTACCACATTCCCGAATCAGAAGCCATGGATGAACAGCGAGGTCAGGCTACTGCTGAAAGCACGGGACACCGCTTTCAGGTCAGGCGATGCTCGAGCCTACAGTTCATCCAGGGCTAACCTGAAGAGGGGCATCAAGAAGGCCAAACATAGCTACAAGCTTAGGATTGAGGAGCACTTCAACAACAACTCCGACCCCAACGCATGTAGCAAGGCATCCAGGCCATCACGGACTTCAGACGCACCAACACCATCCCCACATCCAGCGACTCATCCTTCCTTGAAGAGCTTAACCACTTTTATGGCCGCTTTGACAGGGACAACCAAGAGATGGCCATCAAGGCTGTGCTCCCTGCTGATCACCAGCCCCTCACACTCAACCCCTACGACGTGTATGTGGCACTGAGCAGGATTAATGTACGTAAGGCTGCCGGCCCTGACAGCATCCCCGGGCGCGTCCTCAGGACCAGTGCTGCGCAGCTGACAGACATCAGGACTGACATCTTCAATCTGTCACTTGCCCAGGCAGTTGTCCCCACGTGCCTTAAAACCACCTCCATCGTGCCGGTGCCAAAACGCTCCACTGCGGCGAGCCTCAACGACTTCCGACCAGTTGCTCTTACTCCCATCACCACCAAGTGCTTCGAGAGGCTGGTCCTGGCACACCTCAAAGGCTGCCTTCCTCCCACACTGGACCCCTATCAGTTCGCCTACCACAAAAATAGGAGTACGGAGGATGCCATCTCCACGGCACTCCACTTCGCCCTCTCCCACCTCGACAACAGACACCTACATGAAAATACTGTTCATCGACTATAGCTCAGCATTTAACACCATTATCCCCTCAAAACTGATCACCAAACTCAGCGACCTGGGCATCAACCCCTCCCTCTGCAACTGGTTACTCGACCCCAGTCTGTTAGGTTGGATAACCACACCTCTTCAACCCTCACCCTGAACACCGGCGTTCCACAGGGCTGTGTACTGAGCCCCCTCCTCTACTCCCTCTTCACCTACGACTGCACACCTGTACGTGGGTCTAACTAGGTATGTTATAAAACTTACCTTTAACGGCGCTGTAGTTCTGTCACTGGCCGTGTGAACAACTTTGGCGCCTTTGAAGGGGAGGGGCGGGGTTAAAATGCGGTTTTCCGCTCCCTTCCACAGTTTTATTTTCTTTATTTATAAATCGCCCGACTATTTCAGCGCTGGAGTAAAATTAAAATTAGCTTCTAATGCCGTGAACGCCGACAACGGGGACGGATTTCACATAGGGGACAAGGTAAAGGAAAGCGGATTATTTTATGTATAAAAGTGCTTTTTAAGATGCCTTTAATTCACATTTTACGTTGCAAAACGGTGATTTATTCCCCATACGATCTGGCAGTATTTTTCCTGCTAATATGGGGTTTAAATTCACCACAACCGCAACGTTCCAATCGATCGCATTCCACAAAAACCCACTCACAAGCTGATTTAAATGCCCATTAATTGACGGGAATTAAACATTAAATTCCTTCCATTTGGCCTATAAGTGCATGACCATGAGATTTAAAACTCATTTTCTATTGTGAATTCTTGTGGGAATGTTATTTGAACACTTAGGCTATTTAAAAATGTTATTTTTTTCTTAAGAAATAGGTAGATGTTTAGATCTAGTAATTGAATTTTGTAATTTGCTACAATTGGGTAACTAATTATATGCTTTAATTACAGGTAATCCAAGCAAGATTCTTTCATATTTGTTTCAGAATGCTTCAATCTATAATAACTGAAAATTTCTTTCAGTTCTCTTAATTTTTAAGAGAGTTATGGGCTTTTGACTGTCCTCGATCACAACTTTTGTGTTCAGTCAATGGAAAAGCAACAGGGGAGCAAGATGCTAAATTTCGGAGTATGAAAATGGCCTTAACTTTTACTGAAGATATGAAAGTGAATTAGGTGTCAAATTAAACTTCTTTTTATGCTTTATCTGATGGGATAAATTGCAGACTTGATTTTAAAAATCTCAAAATATTGTAACATTGCTATTCTAACACCATTATCAAGTATGCAGATGATACAACGGTGATTGGCCTCATCAGCGACAACGATGAGTCGGCCTACAGGGAGGAGGTTCAGCTCCTAGCAGCATGGTGCGCTGACAACAACCTGGCCCTTAACTCCAAGAAGACCAAGGAGCTCATTGTGGACTATAGAAGGTCTAGGGGCTGCACGCACACCCCATCCATATTAACGGGACGGAGGTGGAACGTGTTTCCAGCTTCAGGTTTCTGGGGGTCAACATCTCTGATGACCCCTCTTGGACCCACAATACCTCTACACTGGTCAAGAAGGCTCATCAGCGTCTCTTCTTCCTGAGGAGACTAAAGAAGGTCCATCTGTCTCCTCAGATTCTGGTGAACTTCTACCGCTGCACCATCAAGAGCATCCTTACCATCTGTATCACAGTATGGTATGGTAACTGCTCTGTCTCCAACTGGAAAGCACTGCAGAGGGTGGTGAAAACTGCCCAACGCATCACCGGTTCTTAACTCCCCTCCATTGAGTCTGTCCAGAGCAAGCGATGTCTGCGAAGGGCGCGCAGCATCGTCAAGGACTGCTCTCACCCCAGCCACAGACTGTTTACCCTCCTCCCATCCGGGGGGGGGCTACAGGTCCCTCCGTTGCCGACAACAAGAGTTCAACAAAACGGTCACCTGGTCTATGATGTGTTGCACGCAGAGGCTGGTGGGATGAAAAGTAAGGACCAGGGGAACCCTATCCTCGTTCCGTCTGGGAGGAGGGAGAGCGCGAACAGAAGTGCCGCACGTAGAGGAGACGTGGGTGAGGGGTCCAGACTTGCATTGTTGTTAATTCAATTCTACTCTGATTCCTGTGAATTACTATCGGATCATAAATCGTTTTATGCAATTTACAAAAAATAGTTGTTTATTTTCATCTATTTAAAAGTTGGCTGTTTGTACTACGATATTGAAGAACAAAGTTACAGAGATGCACAATCTTCTATCCAGTTTATCAGTCTAGTTTACTGTCATGTGTACAGTGAAAAGCTTTTTGTTGCGTGCTAAACCACACAGCGGAAAGACAACACATGATTACAATCAGTCCATTTACAGTGTATGGATACATGATACAAGGGCAGTACACTGCAAGGGCCATGAAGTGAGTGGGTAAGATCATCTCTTCACCCTGCCAAAAAACACTTTGAATCACTTCCCTCTGGAAGGCGACTCCGGACTGTCAAAGCTGCCACAGCCAGACATAAAAACGGCTTTTTTCCACGAGTAGTAGCTCTACTCAACAGCCAAAAATCTGTAGCCTCCTTTTGCTCTGGTATTTTGTTTGGTTCACATGTTTAATCAATGGTGTTTTATTATTAATGTTCAATGTTTTATGCGTCATTCGTAACTGTCACTGTATGTCATGTTGTCACTTGTGGGTGGAGCACCAAGGCAAATTCCTTGTATGTGAATACTTAGCCAATAAACTTATTCATTCATTCATTCATTTATAAGGAAATAACATCAACCATTTTCTTAAATGGAGGCTTCTGGACACAGTCAAGATTCTGCAAGGTTTATAAGAGTCAAATATCTGCATGTTTTTGCTAAATGCATCTTCATCTCCACCTCCTTTCCCGAAGGCGTTATACTCACAGAAACATGGACAATAGGTGCAGGAGTGGGCCATTTTGACCCTTCGAGCCAGCACCGCCATTCAATATGATCATGGCTGATCATCCACAATCAGTGCCCCGTTACGGCTTTTTCCCCATATTCCTTGATTCCCCTCGGCCTAAGATCTAAATCTAACTCTCTCTTGTAAACTTGCCCCTTGCTGAGTGTCGTTGCATACTTCACTGCCTAGCTTAACCAAGTTTCTGTTCACAACACAAGGATTAAGACTGACTATTGCAAGTAAAGTGCTTTGTAAATGATCCAAAGATTATTTTAAATGTGAGCACGTCCCAAAATTCAACACATAATTGTCCGTTGTAAAGAAGGCACTTTACAGAGCAGCATCATTGTAGAGAATGCGCGTTTGCAGCTCATCGGTGTCCAAACCTCTATAATCACGCCTCATCGTAAAAATAGATCCTCACCATTACTGAAGAGGAGATGATAATTTTCTTTGTGTAGATTTATATCCCGTGTCCTTGGCAGCCAGCTGAGAATCTAATGACTACAACGGCTGGTATGGATCAAACACCCTTTAGCTAAAATCACACAGATTTCTGAAGTGTTGCTCAGTCAACACACTAAGGGAAGGTTATACTCAAAGCAAAGTGTTCAAGATGCCCTTTACAATTAAAGAAAACAGTAACTCGAGGTTTTGTGTGGATGTAGAGAGCTAGGAGTCATCGAGTCATGGTCATAGAGTGATACAGTGTTTAAACAGGCCCTTCAGCTCATCTTGCCCACATCGGCCAACATGTCCCAGCTACACTAGTCCCACAGGCCTGCATTTGGCCCATATCCCTCCAAACCTGTCCTATCATCCATATACCTGTCTAACTGTTTCTTAAAGTGCAGATAGGTTCTGCAGATGCAGGTTTAAACCGAAGATAGACACAGAATGCTGGAGTAACTCGGCGGGACAGGCAGCATCTCTGGAGAGAAGGAATGGGTGACGTTCCAGGTCGAGACCTGAAACATCACCCTTCCCATCTCTCCAGAGATGCTACCTGTCCCGCCGAGTTACTCCAACACTTTGTGATTAACTGTTTCTTAAATGTTGTGATAGTCCCTACGTTAACTACCTCCTCTGGCAGCTTGTTCCATACCCCCACCACCCTTTGTGTGAAAAAGTTGTCCTTTAGAACATATTAAATCACTTCCCCTTCACCTTAAACCTATTGTCCACTGGTCTTCGATTCACCTAAGAGGAGAGGAATCTTCTTGCAAAGAGTCTCTGCTAATTTAACTCTTCAGTCATTCTCTGTAAAAAAAAAAAAATCTCACTGTTCCATTAAATACTATAGATGGACAATATATTGATTGATAAGTGAAAGACATGCCTTTAGTTTAATTTAGGTTAGAAATTCAGTGCAGAAACAGGCCCTTCGGCCCACCGATTCCGTACTGACCTGCGATCCTCGCACATTAATACTACCCTACACACACACACACACACACACACACACACACACACACACACACACACACACACTAGGGACAATTTTCACTTAAACCAAGTAGCCCATTAACCTTCAAACCTGTACATCTTTGGAGCGTGAGAGGAAACCGAAGATCTCGGAGAAAACCCATGCGATCACGGGGAGAGCGTACAAACACTGTACAGACATAGTCAGGATGGAACCCGGCTCTCTGGTGCTGCAAGTATTGTGAAGCAGCAACTTCACTGGGCCTGTCCCACTTTGGCGACATTTTAGGCGCCTGCAGGAGACTATGCGGTCGCCACATGGTTGCCACATGTTCGTGGGTGGTTGCCGGGGGAGTCGCCTTCATGGTCGCGAGGAGTTCCCGCATTCTGGGAACTAGTTGCGGCCTCATTATGGTCGCTGTGAATGTTTTCAACATGTTGAAAAATTAGCGGCGACTAGAATGAAGTCGCCATGGTGAGTAGTGAGAATTCATGTGCCGTAGGTGGGTCGCCAGGAGGTCCTAGTGGGTCGCCAGGAGGTCGAAGGTTCTCGTAGGCTCTCGTAGGTTGTAGCCGGTGCTGACTGGTGAATTTCAATGGCACATTGGGGGAAAAAAAAATAAGCAGTAATTTTCAGAACCAAGGATAACCGACCGGTAATGTTAATGTCCGCCGAGCTTCACAGCCATGTATTTCTGGCTTCTTAAAGGTTGTCTCCACTCCCTCTCCCCCCTCTCTCCCCCTTCTCCCCCCTCTCCCTCGTCCCCTCTTTTAAAGGACTTACCGTACACTGTGCTTTAGCTGTCTTAACTACAGCGCCCTCCTTCCCGTTCATCGCGCTGTGTGTCTGTATCACCTTGGCTTTGCACCGTGGGAATTTCACTCAGCGCTCCCCCCCGCTTGCCCTGTCCCCCGCCTGCATCACGGGCTGGTGAAGCCATAGAGTGAAACAGTGTGGAAACAGGCCCTTCGGCACAACTCGCCCACACCGGCCAACAATGTCGCAGCTACGCTAGTCCCACTTGCCTGCGCTTGGCTCATATCCCTTCCCAACCTGTCCTATCCATGTACCTGTTTAACTGTTTCTTAATTCAAGTTCAAGTGAGTTTATTGACATGTGTCCCTGATAGGACAATGAAATTCTTGCTTTGCTTCAGCACAACAGAACATAGTAGGCATTGACTACAAAAACAGATCAGTGTGTCCATATACCATTATATAAATATATACACACATGAATAAATAAACTGATAAAGTGCAAATAACAGATAATGGGTTATTAATGTTCAGAGTTTTGTCCGAGCCAGGTTTAATAACCTGATGGCTGTGGGGAAGTAGCTATTCCTGAACCTGGTTGTTGCAGTCTTCAGGCTCCTGTACCATCTACCTGAAGGTAGCAGGGAGATGAGTGTGTGGCCAGGATGGTGTGGGTCCTTGATGATACTGCCAGCCTTTTTGAGGCAGCGACTGTGGTAGATCCCCTCGATGGAAGGAAGGTCAGAGCCGATGATGGACTGGGCAGTGTTTACTACTTTTTGAAGTCCTTTTCTCCCCAGGGCGCTCAAGTTGCCGAACCAAGCCACGATGCAACCGGTCAGCAAGCTCTCTACTGTGCACCTGTAGAGGTGAGAGAGAGTCCTCCTTGACAGACCGACTCTCCGTAATCTTCCCAGGAAGTAGAGGCGCTGATGAGCTTTCTTGATAATTGCATCAGTGTTCTCGGACCAGGAAAGATCTTCAGAGATGTGCACGCCCAGGAATTTGAAGCTCTTGACCCTTTCAACCATCGACCCGTTGATATAAACAGGACTGTGGGTCCCCATCCTACTCCTTCAAAAGTCCACAATCAGTTCCTTGGTTTTGCTGGTGTTGAGGGCCAGGTTATTGAGCTGGCACCATATGGACAGTTGCGCGATCTCTCTTCTGTACTCTGATTCATCTCCATCAGTGATACGTCCCACAACAGTGGTGTCATCAGCAAACTTGATGATGGAGTTCGCACTGTGACCGGCTACTCAGTCATGAGTATAGAGTGAGTACAGCACGGGGCTGAGCACGCAGCCTTGAGGTGCTCCCGTGCTGATTGTTATCGAGGCTGACACATTTCCACCAATAGGAACAGACTGTGGCTGTGAATGAGGAAGTCGAGGATCCAATTGCAGAGGGATGGGCAGGGACCCAGTTCTGCGAGTTTGGTAACCAGCTTGGAGGGGATGATAGTATTAAATGCCGAGCTGTAATCGATGAAGCCTGACATGTGAGGTTTTTTTTGTCCAAGTGGTCCAGACCGGAGTGGAGGGCCAGCAAGATCGCGTCCACCGTTGATCTGTTGTGGCGGTAAGCGAACTGCAGTGGGTCCAGGTTTTTGTTGAGGTAGCAGTTGATTTGCGCCATGATCAACCTCTCAAAGCACTTCATCACCACAGGCGTTAGTGCCACTGGTCCACAGTCATTGAGGCACGTCACCTTGCTCTTCTTGGGCACCGGAATTATTGATGCCCTTTTAAAGCAAGTGGGGACCTCAGACCTCAGAAGTGAGAGGTTGAAAATGTCCGTAAAAACTCCAGCCAGTTGGTCCGCACAGGTTTTTAGAACACGACCAGGTATGCTATCAGGTCCAGGGCATTTCAAGGGTTCACCCCTCTGAAGGATTTCCTGACTTCGGCCTCTGTGACGGAGACTGAAATACCATCACAGCGAATGGGGGCTCGGGAAGGCACATCGGTGTTCTCCCTATCAAAGCGTGCGTAAAACGCATTGAGCTCGTCAGGGAGTGATGTTTTGCCGGCATTCGAGCTGCCTCCTGGTTTCGCCTTGTAGGAGGTGATTGCATTCAGGCCCCGCCACAGCTGCCGAACATCTGTCTCATCCTCCAGCTTGGAGCAGAAGTCCCTTTTGGCCTTTTTGATGGCTTTACCAAGGTCGTATCTGGATTTCTTGTAGACCACTGTATCATCAGACATGAATGCCCGGTGTCCGGTCTTCAGAAGAGTGCGGATCTCAAAGTGATGGGCTAATCCCAGTCTCAACTACCTCCTCTGGCACCTTGTTCCACACACCCACCACCCTTTGTGTGAAAAAGTCACCCCTCGGATTCCTATTAAATCTTTTCCCCTTCACTTTGAACCTATGTCCTCTGGTCCTCGATTCCCCTACTCTGGGCAAAAGACTCTGTGCGTCTATTCCACTCATGAATGTGTACCTCTGTAAGGACAGCCCTCATCCTCCTGCGCTCCATGGAATAGAGACCCAGCCTGCTCAACCTCTCCCTGTAGCTCACTGCCACTAGTCCTGGGAACATCCAAGTAAATCCCGTAAAAGGGAGGAGCAAGCCCACAGTGGCATTTGAAGTCATGGATGGGAAGTTTAACGTCAATGTGTTACATACAACGTGGTCGGCAGTTAGCAATACACAAGCTCCAAAGAGTTCATAGACATGAATGATGGAGTAACTCTCCAGAGATGCTGCCTGTCCCGCTGAGTTACCCCAGTATTTTGTGTCTCCAGTTCCTTCCTACACATTCCAAAGAGTATCATCTGGCTCTCCTTGAGTTAACCAAGTCCTGCCACAAGAGGGTGCTCTCTATCTAGCCTGCAGCACTCGGCACACATGTCCCACAGTCTACATTCTGCTTGTGTACTTCCTTCCCTCAATAAATTCATTAAGCACCGGCAGTAAAATGGAATGGGAAGAGCATTTAACCCCGGAAATGGTGAGGCTGAGAGTGATGATGTATTGTTGGGAAAAATGTGAATCCAACACGGGAGGCACAGTGGGGTGCAGCTGGTAGAGCTGCTGTCTCACAGTGTTAAACCCCTGTCCCACGGTACGAGTTCTCATTCCCAGAGCTCTCTCTCCCGCGTTTGCCCTGATTCGAACCCGGGGATTTACGGTAATGGCCGCTCGTCGGTACTCGGGGCTCTCGTGGACATTTCTCAACATGTTGGAAAATCTTCACGAGCCTTCCCGAGCTTACCTGCCGTTAGCGAGTCTCCCCGAGTACCTGCCGTTAGCGTTACGAGCCGCTAAGAGACGTCCCCGAGCTCCGACGTACCCGCTACGTTCATTCTCCGTGCTCACCACGAGTTTGATTTTTTTTAAACTCGGGAGAGCTCTTGGAATAAACACGTACCGTGGGACAGGGCCATTAGAGACCCAGGTTCGATCCCAACCTCGGGTGCTGTCTGTGTGGAGTTTGTACATTCTCTCTGTGACTGAGTGGGTTTTCTCCAGGTGCTTCTGTTTCCTCCCACATCCCTAAGACGTGCGGGTTTGCAGGTCGTTTGGCCTCTAGAGGGTAGGGAGTGGATATGAAAGAGGAATAACAAGAACTAGTGTGAACAGGTGTGTAAGAAGGAACTGCAGATGCTGGTTTAAACCAAAGATAGACACAAAATGCTGGAGTAACTCAGTGGGACAGGCAGCATCTCTGGAGAGAAGGAATGGGTGACGCTTCGGGTCGGGACCCTTCTTCAGTCGTCTCCACCCGTTCCTTCTCTCCAGAGACGCTGCAAGTCCCGCTGAGTTACTCCAGCTTTTTGTGTCTATCTTCAGTGTGAACTGGTGACCAATGGTCAGCCTGTTGCTACATCTTTCAATCATACCTGCCTTAAAAACGCCCATTTTAGCTTTAAACAAGGCCAACTTGGGGGCAGGGTCATCAACTTGCTTGGATGGACTGGGTTGGCAATTTAGATATTAAGATGAGGCTGTACGCAGTAGAATCATCAGGAAGGCTGGCTCCATCCTGGGGGTGGAGTTGGATTCACCGGAGGCGGTCTTGGAGGGGAAGATGCTGCTCAAACTGCGGAGCATCCTGGACAACACAGCTCACCCCCTCCATGACACACTGGTCAACCTGAGGAGCACCTTCAGCAACAGACCAAGATACAGCACAGAAGATCCTTCTTCCCTGTGGCTATCAAACTGTACAACTCCTCTCCATGCTGACGTGGAGTAGACTGACTCCCCCCCCCCCCTCACCTAATCACTGCAATCAGCCACCAATGTCCACTGCCTTGCATCTCGTCACAACCCCTCCAGCCTCATTCAACGCTACTTCAGCATCCAACCTCCTTGCCCACAGTATACCCCTGGTCTCCGCTGTTTACCATCCTCAGTCTCAAACTCCCTTTTGTAGCTGCCACTTTGCCACTAACCCCATTATCGAGTTTCTCCCAGACTTTGCTCTGGCTACATCTCTTCCCAACTCCAGACTCCAACTTTGAGATGAGGAGAAATGTCTTTAGTCAGAGGGTGGTGAATCTGTGGAATTCTTTGCCAAGTCAGTGGATATTTTTAAGGCAGAGATAGATAGATTATTGATTAGTCCGGGTGTCAGAGTTCATGGGGAGGGGGAAGACAGGAGAATGGGGTTAGGAGGGAGAAATAGATCAGCCATGATTGAACGGTGTAGACTTGATGGGCCGAATGGCCTAATTCTACTCCTATCACTTATGCTCACCTCACATTGTAAAACCATTATCTGAAGAAATGTCTCCTTGCTGGCTCCAACATAATCTCTGTAGAACTCGCGTTTCTCTCTGCTTCATATACGTGGGAATTCCCTCAGTATGGTCACTTTTCACCCTTCCCATCAATGCTTGAGTCCCATCTTCGCTCTGTACCTTCAGTTTCATCAGCGGCTCTCTCCCATCGAACATATCCAAGTTAATTTCACACCCTTATCCATCCATCCATTCATTCATTTCCCATTAAGATCTGACTAATCTTCAACTTTCACTTCTGGCACTCAGGCCAAAGGCACGGCAGACTCAAGAGTCACTACGGTAAACGCACGGGCCACTACGTTCTTACAACGAGTTTAAATGTTTCAAATTTTAACTTCAACAGTAAATTTGACTCGTGGAAAACTTTAAAGATGTTTGAATTTTGTCAAGAGTTAGCAAGTTTCACGGGTACCCGCCGTTAGCGCCGCGAGTCGCTAAGTTGCGTGCGTGAGTTCCGGCGTTCCCGCTACGTTAATTGTACGTGATTACCACGAATGAAAACCCGGGGTCACTCGTGGGTCGACTCGCACCGTGTGACAGGGGTTTAAACGTCTAAAATATCTAGCTATGTAAAGTGTTGAAACTAAACACCGGCAGCACAATATGATCTCATTATGAGAATTCATGGCATTATCGTTGGTATTTTCATGTTTTTGACAGCTTGCCTGCTCCACGTTGCAGTTTGTTGATTCATAATTGCAATGTTTGAGTACTCACTATCAGCAGCAATATGTTATTTTCATTATTTATATCACAAACGCTCACAATATTTTAGCACTGGACTATTATTTACTAGATTTCTATGCTGCGTCTGTCAAAGAGATGGGCCTTTCCTTTAACATTAGGCGCAGTGTTGTTAGCCCAGAGTGAGAGTGATCCTTACTTTGTCTTTCCATCTATTGATTCTCCTGTTCACATGGGTGGTGAGTCACAATAATTCTCTACCCTGATGGCAGTCAAGGCCAAATCATGAGAGATATTTAACGAGGCAATAGATGAATATTTTAAAGATTAAGGAACTGATGGACATGTGGGTCTAACTTAGAAGAGGAGGCCAGCACCAATCCTGCTCTGATTTTATTGTGTTTAGCATAGTTTAGAGATACAGTGCTGACACAGGCCCTTCGGCCCACTGAGTCCACACCGACCATCGATCCCTGCACATTTACACTATCTTACACGCACACTAGGAAAAATTTTACATTTACACCAAGCCAATTAACCTGCAAACCTGTACGTCTTTGCAGTGTGGGAGGAAACTGAAGATCTCGGATAAAACCCACGCAGGTCACAGGGAGAACGTGCAAACTCCACACAGACAGCGCCCGTAGTCAGGATCGAACCCAGTTCCCTGGCACTGAATTGAACGGCAGCAACTCTACCGCTGCACCATCGTGCCCCCCATCACACGTTGTCATGAAAGCCTCGTTTACGTTCTCTCTTTGAGATTTTATTTCTTAGCCTGACTCTACCCTATCTACCTTACCTACCTTTTCAATCTGGGCAGTGTTATTTTAATTAAGGTAGATACACCCAAACCTATTTGGGTATTCCCCCTCTTCAGAGAGATAGTTCCTGGTTCCTTTCCCCCCGTTCTCTGAAATAAACTGCAGAAGTATTTTTTTACAATTGAAATCCTTTCCAACACAGTAAACCTGATGAAGTAAAATAGAGACATACGAAACTGTCGTTGCTGAAGTTACACGATACAATAGAACTTTATTTAACCCAGAAAGGAAATTGGAACGTCCATGATTGGGGAGGGAGGGGGATGGGGAGCCAGTCTACCCCACGACAGAAGGCGGAGAAGTTATCCTGTATGATAGCCACAGGGAAAAAGGGTCTCCTGTGGTGCTCTGTGCTGCATCTTGGTGGAACCAGTCTGTTGCTGAAGGTGCTCCTAGAAACATAGAAACATAGAAATTAGGTGCAGGAGTAGGCCATTCGGCCCTTCGAGCCTGCACCGCCATTCAATATGATCATGGCTGATCATCCAACTCAGTATCCCATACCTGCCTTCTCTCCATACCATTTGATCCCCTTAGCCACAAGGGCCACATCTAACTCCCTCTTAAATATAGCCAATGAACTGGCCTCAACTACCCTCTGTGGCAGAGAGTTCCAGAGACCCACCACTCTCTGTGTGAAAAAAGTCCTTCTCATCCCGGTCCTAAAGGATTTCCCCCTTATCCTTAAGCTGTGACCCCTTGTCCTGGACCTCCCCAACATCGGGAACAATCTTCCTGCATCTAGCCTGTCCAACCCCTTAAGAATTTTGCCAGTTTCTATAAGATCCCCTCTCAATCTCCTAAATTCTAGAGAGTATAAACCGAGTCTATGCAGTCTTTGTTCATAAGACAGTCCTGACATCCCAGGAATCAGTCTGGTGAACCTTCTCTGCACTCCCTCTATGGCAAAAATGTCCTTCCTCAGATTTGGAGACCAGAACTGCACGCAATACTCCAGGTGTGGCCTCACCAAGACCCTATACAACTGAAGTAGAACCTCCCTGCTCCTATACTCAAATCCTTTTGCTATGAAAGCTAACATACCATTCGCTTTCTTCACTGCCTGCTGCACCTGCATGCCTGCTTTCAATGACTGGTGTACCATGACACCCAGGTCGCGCTGCATCTCCCCTTTTCCTAATCGGCCTCCTCAGGTTGACCAGTGTGTTATGAAAGGTGCGAGCTGTATTGTCCAGGATGCTCCGCAGTTTGAGCGGCATCCTCCCCTCTGGGACCACCTCCAATGAATCCGACTCCACCCCCAGGACGAAGCCAGCCTTCCTGATGCGCTTGTTGATTCCGTTGGTGTCCACGGACTTCGCTCTGCTGCCTCAGCACATGACAGCGAAGAAGATGGCACTGGCCACCACCGATTGGTAGAACATCTGCAACATCTTACAGCAGATGTTGAAAGAGCGGAACCTTCTGTGAAAGTACAGAGGGCTCTGTCCCTTGTACAGGGCCTCAGCGTTCCTGGGCCAGTCCAGTTTACTGTCCAGGTACACTCCAAGGTACTTGGTAAACTGCACATCCACACCCTTGATGGAGACAGGGGACAGGGATGTTCCTCTCCTCCTAAAGTCCAACACTAACTCCTTAAGGGCCTGTCCCACTAGCGCGCGATTAGACGCGACAAGCGCGACCTACCGTGGTCGCTTTAGTCGCCCGGCCTCGCGTGACCCTGTCCCACTGCGATCGCCGGAGTCTCGTCGAGTTGTGTGTAGCTGGTGTCGACATCGCGCGTAGCGTCCAAAAACCGACACTGCTCAAAAAATTACGCGCGGCAAAATCCTGTCGCGCAGAATCACGTGTAGAACGTGATTAACGTGATGACGTTTTGACCTTGTGCGTCTTCAGCGTGGCGTTGCGTGATGACGTCACTGCCCGACGTCGTGCAACGCGCATGCTCATGCGCATCGTCACGTGATGAAAAATAACGTCCTTCCTTCGGACGTCGCGCGTGTAATCGCGCGCTAGTGGGACAGGCCCTTCACTCGCACCGGGATCGCCTGACCCCCACGCGACCCCCGCGTCCGAATTTGTCGCGCTTGTCGCGTCTAATCGCGCGCTAGTGGGACAGGCCCTTTAGTCTTGTCGGTGTTGAGCTGCGAGTGATTCAGCCCACAACACTCAAAGGTGTTGACGACACCTCAGTATTCAGCTTCCCTCCCCTCTTTGATGCAACCCACAATTACAGTCATCTGAAAAGATTCATGAGTAAGAAACAAACTGCTCGTGGAACTCAGTGGATCAGACAGAACCCGTGTAACAATACTCTGGGGCGGGACCATTCTTCAGACTGAGATAGATGATGTTTTGGTTTGGGATCCTTCTTCAAAGTGGACCGGCAGAGTTTCAGGTCGGGACCCTCCTTCCAGTCCGAAGATGGGCCCTGACCCGAAGAGCCATCTGTCCAGTTCCTTCACAGATACAGCCCGGCCTGCTGAGTTCCTCCAGCAGTTGGTAGAAACAAAGAACTGAAGGTGCTGGATTCCACCAAAGATAGACACAAAGTGCTGAAGTAACGGATTGGGTCAGGCAGAATCTCTGGAGATAAGGATGGGACCCTTCTGAAGATCCATGTTCTCCAGAGATGCAACCTGACCCGCCGAGTTACTCCAACATTTTGTGTCTATCCACCGGGAGTTTGTACTGTTTAAAAACCTGAGGGTTAAGCAGAGGCAAATGTTCCTGACCTGTCCACTCAAATCTCCAATTTTCTTCCAATTTTCTTCTTGCTGTGTGCTATTCGCTTGAACATTCAGCAACTTGCCACATGACAATATGGAAATCTGATCATTGAAAGTCAGGTCAAATGGCAGACATCATTAAATGTCTTGCTGCATCAAATTAAACCCACAAACATTCATATCAGGCACATTACTATGGCAACATGTTAAACAGACATTAACGTTTGCATTATTCATTAGTAAGTGCCTCTAATTTATTTTTTATTGCTTACACTGGGAAGCAATCATTTTCCTTGGCAGCTCTGTCAGACACCATTTGTGGCACCAACTTAAAATCTTATTAACCTTTTATATTTCACAATGGGCATTCTGTGCTTCATTTGCATTATACTGAAAAACACCTAATGAGTTTTAGTCTCACAGGGAAACTAAACATATTGAAACAATCTTCTTATTCTTTAAGGTTACCATTTTTTTTTTTGATGTAATTGTTCTCTGCGTTGAATAATCTTACACTGAACAAGAGTGGGATGTTCATCTTTAGTCACAATTGGTCATGTAAGACATGGTCTGTTGGTCAGGTCCTCTTTGTGCTCTGTTCATAAGAGTGCAATGGTAACGAGATCAATTTTACGGAATCATGAATGTAATAAAACATCCTAAGATGATGCAGAGGAGCCAACAGAAATGGGTACCAAGCCTCATAGTGATGTTGGAGCAGATGTTTAATGCCCCTGTCCCACTCAGGTGACTAGGCTGTCACCACATGGTCATGGGGGTGTTGCCTGTATGGTCTCCTCAGTAGCCCAAAGAATCATAGCATTTTTCTGGTCGCCGTTGGAGTTTGAAATGTTCAAAACTTTTCTGACAGTCTTGTCGTAGCTTGACTTCTCCTGACGTAGGTGCCGTCGTAGGTTGTCGCCAGGATGACGTAGGTTGCCGCCGGAACTGACTTCAGTGAATTCCATTGGCGACTACCAACGTCAACCGGCGACAGGTACCGGCGACTGAATTGTCGTACCTTGGTCGTGGCTTGTCGCGGGTGGACGTAGGTTGTCGTTGGTGTGGTCGCAGGTGGACGTCCTAATGGGTCGCCGGTTGTCGAGAGCTTGCCGTTGCTTGACGTGGACTAGATGGCAGGTTGTTGTAGACATTGTCGTAAACATTGTCGTGGGGGGGGGTCCAGTCGCTGCTTTGATAGTCGCCGGCAGTCGGCGAAAAAAAATCACCTAAGTGGGACAGGCCCACAATCCAGGAGTAAGTCTCAAAAGAGGAAGAAGCACACAAAGGTTTAGGGAGGAATTTCCAGTGCTAAAAATATGACCACCGGAGATGGCGGTACCTTTAGAAAGGAGATGAGAAGGCATTTATTAAGTCAGAGGGTAGTGAGCCGTGGAATTCATTGCCACAGAAGGCTGTGGAAGCCAAGTCACTGGATAATTTTAAAGAGGAGATTGACAAATATTTGATTAGTGCAGGTGTCAGGGGTTACGGGGCAAAGGCAGGAGAATGGTGTTGAGAGCGAATGGCAGATTGAATGGCAGAGAAGACCTGATGGGCCGAATGGCCTTACTCTGCTCCAAGAACTTATGAACTTGGGGATCAACTCCATTGTGAGTGGGCAAGACATGAAGGAGCGCAGAGGTCTTGAAGCATTGTAGGGCAGAGACGGAGGAGGAAGAGATATGAAATTGGGATCTCTCCTGCTGATGCCTTTTGTATCTAGAGTAGCAATATTTGTATGTTACTGCTGTTCTTGAGTCCTTCCATCAAAAGCACAGATCCTACTTCTGATGGGCGTAGTTTATTGGGTGTGGTGGGAGCAACACCCCCATTGAGAAAGAATCCCACAGCAACATCAATGAAAGTTCATGCTGAACACTGCTATACAACTGAAATAAAGTCAGTTATAACGTTGCTATAATCTGATGATATATTCATTATCTGCTCCGTCAGTTGTGTAGGAGCCATTCTTGCTCAGGCTAGTTACTGTTACATATTTTATTATTTTATCTAGATATTTCTTGCAGAATAATTTGTAAGCTTGGGGTGGGCGTTTGGTACATAGATGAACGTGACATGCATCGGATCAGGCAAGCAGAACCACAGGGAGTGGTCAGATCGATTGGAGCCGGCACGGGAGAAGGAATCGGTTTTAGTTTAATGTAATGGCAATTTTTCCAATGTCCAACTTATTATTGCCATTACTCAATGACGTGCGGTGAGGTGAATGGCTGGGGAGGCACTGGCTGGCATCAATGGCCCGGCCCTCCCTGTATTGATCAACGCGTCTCCCCGAGGAGAGAGAGGGGTGGAGCCGTGGCTGGGAGGGAGAGAGAGAGAAGGGAGGGAGAGAGAGAGGGAGAGAGGGAGAGAGAGAGGGAGAGAGAGAGAGAGAAGGGAGGGAGAGAGAAGGGAGGGAGAGAGAGAGAGAGGAGGTAGAGAGAGAGAAGGGAGGGAGAGAGAGAGAACGGAGGGAGAGAGAGAGAGAAGGGAGAGAGAGAGAGAGAGAGGAGGGAGAGAGAGAGAAGGGAGAGAGAGAGAGAGAGAGAGAGAAGGGAGAGAGAGAGAGAGAAAGAAAGAGAGAAGGGAGGGAGAGAGAGAGAGAGAGAGAAAAGGGAGGAAGAGAGAGAGAGGGAGGGAGAGAGAGAGAAGGGAGGAGAGATTGAGAGGAGGGAGAGAGAGAGAAGGGAGGGAGAGAGAGAACAGAGGGAGAGAGAGAGAGAGAGAAGGGAGGGAGAGTGAGAGAAGGGAAGGAGAGACAGAGAGAGAAGGGAGGAGAGAGAGAGAGAAGGGAGAGAGAGAATGGGAGAGAGAGAGAGAAGGGAGAGAGAGAATGGGGGAGAGAGAGGAGGGAGAGAGAATGGGGAGAGAGAGAGAGAGAGAGAAAGAGAGAGAGAGAGAGAGAGGAACGATGGCACATTATAATCCGCACCCTTCTTCACGGTGGCCCAGTGATGTTTCAGCTCTGACAATTCGAGGGATCTAACCGGTAACAACACTAAGAGCAGCCCCGGGCCACCGCACTCCCCGACTCGAATCTGAGCTTGAAAAATCAGGTGGTGGGCCTGATGTGTCCCGCGGGCCATATTTTGGAGACTCCTGCCTTACATGAACTAAACAAAAAGGTACAGAAGTACAAAAATTGATGACTTTACTATTGTGATAAGTATAGATCTATTTTTTTTTAAATCAAATAACTTTCTAATGTACCGACAAAGTCTACCTTCCCAAGTGGCGTATCTCGTTCCGCTCCATGATCTTTGGTCTGCGCCGCCTCTGCTGAACGTAGCTAACGTGGAGGGAGAGAGAGGTAACATCAATTACGTGGGCTGAGCCTACATAATTGACGCTCGCTCTCCCTCCACCAGCCTCAAGACACGCCCCCTAGTGAGGCAGACGTGATGGCTGCCTCCCCTGGAGCTTTTACATAGCAGTTTTATGTGAGACCAGCGGGCACAAATTTAATATCTTTATATGTGAAATACGTTACTTGGACTTTGGAAGGCAAGGGCATGTAATGAAGGGGTTTACACACATTACACTGGTGACATACATAGAGATAGTAACAGGCACATGCTTATTGCCCACGCTCCATGCAGTATCTGAGGGGTTGCGTAATCAGAGGGGAGGCTCAGCTCGTCGCTGCCTCACCTCTCATCTCTCCATGTATTTGCAGCAGAGCTGCAAAAATGTTGCCATTTTTACTATAAAAAATGATTAGATTCATATGGAAATGACATTTATAACACAGATCAGTGGGAAATCTTCATATTTATTTTATTATATGATTAATTTTCTTTACTTTTCTGAACAGCTATTTTAATTGGGATATGACAGGTGAGACTCTGCCTCCCCTGCCCGCACGTCCCTGCTATTACTACACCGGCAGAGAGGAGGATTAGTTGTTGCTAGCGGCTGCATGCGATCACCCTCCCTGCCTGTGGAGTAACAGCAATAATAAGCTGGACATTGGAAACATTTTAAAATTGCTATCACTAGTTGTAAACATCGCAAGTACTGACCTCGCCACCACGGAAGGGATTTATAGGAAGCGCTAACTCAAAGAAACAGCTAGTGCCATCAAAGACCCTCAACCCTGACTGAAGAAGGGTCTCGACCCAAAACGTCGCCCATTCCGTCTCTCAAAGTCCGTTTTCAGCTACAGAATAAGTTGGCGATTCTGTTCCTTTATGCTGTTCCATAATCATTCCCGAATGAACAAGGTTTAAATCTTTCTAATCTTTACAGCAGGAATAGTACAGAATCAGTATGAATGAATACTAATTCAAGAATAGTACATTAATTCCTTCTGCAAATACCCACAATAATGCAAAGTGTGATAAAGGTGAGGATCACTGATGGTTGTTTATTGACATTCCATGTTTAGCTTTACTTTTATGGATATCAGGATCTGGCTGATATTTCCATGATCACTATTGCCCCCAAATATAGGTCGCACATCTGCCTGTGGAACTGTATTGCTGCTGTACATTGTACACGCACGATGCAGTGCCACCTTGTTTACATGCTGTTGTGTGGGGTCAAATCCCATGTTCTTCGTCAAATGTTACGTTCAGTTCAGTTTAGTTTATTGTCACACGTGCCGAGGTAGAGTGAAAAGCTTCTGTGCGCTAGCCTGTCGGCAGAAAGACAATACATGATGTATTGCCCGGGACAAAAACCACAACGGAGTAAGTAAGGTAACAGTAGTTTACTGATCAGCATGATGGTAACATACTAAAGATGGCTGCAGCATTTATAGACTGTGTCCCGCGCAAGTCCTACGTCACGCCCACCCATTAGGTGGTGTTTCCAATCCCGCACACGCATGCACCCACGATGTTCCCGGTCAGCACGGATGCCGGCATGTGTGTGTGTGTGAGGTTCCGGCACGCGTGTAAGGTGCCAGCACGTGTGTGCGTGTAAGGTCCCAGCATGCATGTAAGGTGCCAGGACGCGAGTGTGTGTAAGGTACCAGCACCCGTGTAAGGTGCCAGCACGCGTGTGCGTGTAAGGTCCCAGCACGCATGTAAGGTGCCAGCACGCGAGTGTGTGTAAGGTACCGGCACGCGTGTGTGTGTAAGGTGCCAGCACGCGAGTGTGTGTAAGGTGCCGGCACGCCTGTGCATGTTAGGTGCCAGCACGCGTGTAAAGTGCCGGCACACGTGTATGTGTGTGTAAGGTGCCGGCACGCCTGTGCATGTTAGGTGCCAGCACGTGTGTGCGTCAAGGTCCCTTTTGGAACGGCACACATACTATCCATGAATTTACATGCACTGCAAGTTCATATCCTGCAGTTACATTTAACCATATTCCCATTTCATGTAAATTGCAGACTTTAGATTAACTTGTTTTTTTCACTTCTTGAATCCCTTGGCACTTCAAAGAACACACGTATTAAATTGGCTTCCGAAACATCACTTCAACCCATGGCCTGAATTCGATCAGAGAGGCTATCAGAATCGCTGTTGTTGCCATGGAAACTGGCAGACGACTTCTTTCAGAGAATTGGCTTCCACAAAAACGGCAACAGTGGTGTTGTTTTCTTTAATCAACTGAAAATAGCGAGTCGCGTCACGTTGAATTACTGCTATGCGAAAACATCTAGCCAACCACGGCTGCCTGTGGTGATACAAAATCAATGGTATCTCTCACAATTTGGTTCTAACACCACTGGATTTCATGTCTGTGCATAAACAATCATGTCAGGGAAATTTATCTTTGCTGTGTTCAATCAGCTGTAGCAAATCTTTCTCCTCGGAGACCGAAGCAACAAATGCTGATCTTGACAGCTGAAAGATCATGGCTTCAAGTCCAACTCCTGTAATCTCAGCACAATGGTGCAGACTGGCACACTATTGCAATACCAAGGTTGCGCTAGGGAAAGGAGGAGGCCTCCCACTCGGATGTCTCTAGATTCACCAGTGTCCTAGTACTGAAATGCCCCTTGAACTAAATAATGGCATGGTGGGGAGAAATAGGGGGGTAGCGGTAGTTGAGAGGACTGGGGTTTGCAAGTCTTTGGTGGGATTGGATTGTCCATATAGCTCATAGAAAGGACAGTGTGATAGGGTGCAGATACACAAAATCAGTAATATTACCTGCGACGTTTCACACCGACCGCAAACGTACTGGAAGATAGACACAAAATGCTGGGGTAACTCAGCGGGACAGGCAGCATCTCTGGAGAGAAGGAATAGGTGACGTTTCAGGTCGAGACCCTTCTCCAGACTGCAAAAGTACTTCTTCAACAAAAGTACTCCTTCAGTTGGGAGGCAAAGCAGAGAGAAATGCCCCACAGACACAAGTCAATGGACTCAATGATAGAGCGGCACTGTGGTGCAGCGGAGATCTACTGCCTTACAACCAGAGTCCCGGGTTCAATCCTGGCTCCCCATACATGCAACAGAGGCAGAGTCCCCCTAGCCCTTGCCTTCCACCATATCAGCCATCGCACACAACACACAATCCTCCAGAATTTCCGCCACCTCCAACGGGATCCCACCACGAGCCGCATCTTCCCATCTCCACCCCTTTCCGCCTTTCACAGAGGCCGTTCCCTCCGCAACTCCCTGGTTAACTCATCCCTCCCCACCCAAACCACCCCCTGCCCAGGTACCTTCCCCTGTCGCTATGCCTCCTCCCTCGACTCTTGTCCAGGGACCCCGGCAGTCCTTTCAGGTTAGGAGATATTCACTTTCACCTCCTCCAACCTCATCTACTGTATCCGTTGTTCAAGATGTGGACTCTTATACATCGATGAGACCAAGCACAGACTGGGCGATCGTTTCACTGAACACCTTCGCTCAGCCCGCCTGAACCTATCCGATCTCCCGGTTGCCAAACACTTTAATTCTCCTTCCCATGCATTGAAATGCAAATTGGTGGAACAGCATCTCATTTTTCACTTGGTTATCAATATTGATTCCTCTCACTTCAGGTAGCCCAAGCATTCCCCCTCTCTCTATCCCTCCCCCTCCCGCTTCTCGATTTCACCCTACAATCAGCTAGGCCTGTTTCCTTTATCATTCCATTTTTTGCATATCTTTTATTCATTGTTCTTTACTTATCTCTCCATTGTCTATATCTCTTGTTTCCCTTATCCCTAACCAGCCTGAACAAGGGTCTCGACCCGAAACGATACCCATTCCTTCTCTACAGAGATGCTGCCCTGGCCCGCTGAGTTACTCCAGCTTTTTGTGTCTATCTTCTGGCTGGAGGTGCTGACTGTACATTCTCCCCGTGACCGCGTGGGTTTTTTTCCGGGAAGTTCCAGTTTCTTCCCACATTAGAAAAACATACAGGTCTGTGGGCTAATTGACTTGGTATAAATGTAAATTGTCCCTGGTGTGTGTTGAGTAGTGTTAAGTATGCGGGGATCGCTGGTCGGCAAAGGCCCGGTGGGCCGAAGGGCCTGTTTCCGCGCCTTATCCCGAAAACTAAACTAAATAAAACCAAACTAGACAATATTCATAACAAGACAGATGAATTATTGCCACAAACAACATTAGTAGGCAGCCTAGTACCTAGACATGGTAGCAAAAAACATGACAAAAGTTAAGAATTAAATATTCCAGGATAATTAATTTTTAAATGAGGAAGGGGAAACAGCAAACCAAAAGGAGTAGAGGCTTGCTAATGAAGAATGAGACAAACACAGGAAGAAAGAAAGCCAGGAAAATAAGCTGGGATGGAGCTAAGAACCTATAATGAGCAGAAAACGTTGGTGGTGTTATACACAAGGCCCTCAAACAGTAATGGCAATCCAGGGCACAATATATATAAGGTAAATAAGTGACGCACATCAAAAGTAAGGCAGCAACCTAATGGCTGCACCACCGTGCCGGAGTATTATAAAACGCTTGTGGTAACCTTTCTGCCAACTGCTGCTTAAAACCCTAAAGGTAAGAAGGGTCGTGAGGCAGAGAGGTCAACAACTCGAGGCTATTGGTTGCAGGTCGGCTGTAGATGGGAGAAGGGGAGATCTTTTTCAGCAGCAAAGCCAGCCTCTTTTCTAGCAGGAGGCAGGAAATGTCTGTCTCCGGGTTTGCATCTTGTTGTAAAAATAATTTCTGCAGGAAATCAAAGCCGTCGGAGAATTGAAAAAAACCTCAGTGATTTATGATGGGAATCACGAATACAAATTAATTTTAAGCAAAACTGTAGAAATGTGAATTGTAAATGAATCATTTGTTGTGTGCAATGTGAAGCCGCTGCTCTCCCAGCCGTACATGACAATTCTGATTGCAAATAATGGATGCATCACTAAATAAGTTAGGATTGCAGAGATTAGTGCAGCAGCCAAGCGGACACTGAAAGCACTGAGGTGCATTCAGCAAAGATGTGCTGAATAAATTGTGGCCAAAGGCTTAGCACCCAATACCTCTGGAAAAACTGGTGACTCTCCCCAGTACAATCCGTCTGAAGAAGGGCCCCGACCCAAAATGTCACCTGTACCATTTCTCCAGAGACACTGCCTGATTTACTCCAGCATTTTGTGTCTATCTTTAATATGTGCTGCTCTCTTTTAGAGTGCCCAAGTTCACAGTTCCTTACTGCAGTTAACTTCTGCAGTTATTGATGTTTATGAAATAAATAAAGAGGAAAGTGAATACATGAAAATTAAGTAAAGGAACATTTAGTTTTTACTAGACTAAGTGGGTCCCATTTGGGTCCCAGTCACCACAGGGGGCTGTGTGGTGGGTGGGGGCGGGATTGAGGGGGTGAGAGAGAAAGTGTGTATGTTGGCTGGAGGGGTTTGCGAGGGAGGGAAGAGGAGGGATGTGGGGGGTGGAGGGGGGTGGTGGTGTGTGGGGGGGTGAGGGAGGAGGGGGCGGTTTGGGGGAGGGGTGTCTGTGGGCGGGAGGGTGTGGAGGGGAAGGGGGTTGTGGGTAGGGAGTGTTGTGGAGGAGGGGTTTGTGGGTGGGGAGGGGTGCGTGGGGGTGGGGGGTTGTGTGGGGGGCTGGGGGTTGTGTGAGGGGGAGGGAGAATTGTGGGATGTGGGGGGGAGGGGTGTTTTAGGGGGAGGAGGTGGTTGTGGGGGAGAGGGTTGTGGGGGGGAGGGGTGTGTGGGCAGGAGGGTTGTGGGGGGGGGTATGTGTGGGGAGGCGGGGTTGAGGGAGATGGATGTGTTAGCAGGGGGTGTGTGGGAGAGGGGTGTGTTTGGGCAGGGGAAAGGTTGTGAGGGGTGTGTGGGAGGGAGTGGTTTCTCCTCATCACCTTCCTAAAGAAACATCCTTTAATTATGAGGCTATGACCTCTGCTCCTAGACTCCCCCAGTAGGGGAAACATCCTCTCCACATCCACTCTATCCAGACCTTTCACAAGTTTCAATGAGGTGGCCCTTCAACCTTCTAAACTCCAGCAAATACAGGCCCAGTGCCATCAAACACTCATCATATGTTCACCTACTCATACTGCCATCATTCTCGTAAACCTCTTCTGGACCCTCTCCAGGGCCAGCATATCCTCAGATATGGGGCCCTAAACTGCTCACAATATTCATTAAGGGCCTGTCCCACTTTCACGACCGAATTCACGACCTCTGCCGAGTTTGCCCTTGACTCATACTCGCAGCATGGTCGTCACGAGGTCGTAGGTAGGTCGCAGCAGGTAGTGATGCTAGTCGTAGGTACTCGTGACATCAAGTAGGTCGGGGCGTTTTTCTAGCCTGATGAAAAATGTCCACGAGTAAAAAAGGTTGTGAATTAGATCGTGAAAGTGGGACAGGCCCTTTATGCAGACTGAATGGCGCCTTATAGAGCCTCAGCATTATATTCCTGTTTTCGTATTTTAGGCTTCTTGAAATAAATGCTAACATTGCATTTTTATTCTTTGGCTTCTTACTCTGTTTTCATTGTCAAGTCAAGTCAAGTCAAGTCACTTATATTTCTATAGCACATTTAACGAACAACACTCGTTGACCAAAGTGGTTTACGTTGGTGGGGGTACTAACGTTATACAACAGTGGTTCATAGATGAAGTACATACATAAATACATACATATAGCAAAGGCGCGGTCACCCCTGAGCTTATGCCTAGACCGCGGGATGTTCAGTAACCCCAAGTCGGCCGATCGGACCTGGAGGTGGTGTGGTGGGTGAGCAGACTTTTGATGTGGGTGGGGGCAGGCCCTTTATGGGCTTTGTAGACATAAAGGAGGGCCTTGAAATTTATTCGGAATTCAATCTACTTTGGTCAAGTTGATTGAAGCAGAAAATAGAAAGCATATAAACACAGTGGTGTAAATAAACGGAATATTGGATGTGTAACTGTCCGCTTGCTGCCAAATCAGGAGACATGACACTCATTCGAATTGTGCCCTTGGTGTCTTGTAATACTTGTGATCCACTGCCAGCCTCTGTCAGACCTTATGAGGCAGTTTAGTCATTCCCTTAACGATACAACGTGCTGGAGTAACTCCGCAGCTCAGGCAGCATCACTATAGAACATGGATATGTGATGCTGCATTTAGTTTTGTTTAGTTTGGAGATAGAGCGAGGAAACTGTCCCGTCGGCCCACCGAGTCCGCACCGACCTGCGATCCCCGCACACTAACACTATCCGACACACACCGGGGACAATTTTACATTTACACCAAACCGATTAACCTAAATACCTGCACGTCTTTGGAGTGTGGGAGGAAACTGAAGATTTTGGAGAAAATCCACACAGGTTACGGGGAGAACGTGCAAACTCCGTACAGACGGCACCCGTAGTTGGGGTCGAACCTGGGTCTCTGGCGCTGTGAGGCACCAACTCTACCGCTGCGGCACCGTGTCGTTTAGCGTTGAGTGTCTTCTTCAGACTGATACTGGGGGGGGGGGGGGGGAAGGGGGAATTTAAGGAGAGGCAGGACAAAGTGTGACAGGTAATACGTGAATGGGGGGGTTGAGGGGGGGGGGGGGGGTGACAGTTAGATGGTTGCACCATGTATAAATGCAGAAGATTTGAGCCATTCCTTCATCCAATTTTAGCAATATAGGTACTTTGCCAGTAGCTGGTCCACAGCAAATCCTGAGAGGTGAGGGAAAGAATGAAAGGAATATGACCACTGGGTGGCGCCACAACATTACTCCTTGTGGAACATGAAGGGCTTGTCCTCCCTTAGGCTATTCTTTCGACGACTGCCGGCGACAGTGACAGTCGTAGCAGGACGTGGAAATACCGGCGACTGAACCCCCCCCCCCCCCCACCCTATGACAACCTACCACCGAGTCAACTTCAAGCTACAGCAAGCTACCGACAACCGGCAACCCATTAGGACGTCCACCTATGACCACTCCAACGACAACCTACGGCCACACAGGCGACAACCTACGACAACCGAAGTCAACCTACGTCCACCCGCAACAAGCTACAACCCTGTCGGCGACAACTGAAGACAATTCAGTCGCCGGTACCTGTCGCCGGTTGACGTAGGTAGTCGCCGATAGAATTCAGCACCCGGCAACAACCTACATCCCCCTGGTGACAACCTGCGTCATCCTGGCGATAACCTACGAAGGCACCTACGACAGGAGAAGACAAGCTACCTCAAGCCCACAGTCGCTGAAAGGTTTTGAACATTTCAAAATCCAGCAGCGACAAGAAAAATGTTACGACACTTTAGGCGACTTGAGGAGACAACTCACGACCATACAAGCGTCACCCCGCGACCATGTACCCTCCAGTGCTATTTGGTACTCCATGCAAATTCCAAGATCTAACAAGCAATTTCCGAGTTTGAATTATTTTCGTATGCAATAATAGCACATGATGCAAAACAATGTGACGCATGTTGCACCTACATGTGTCACGGTTACTAGACAGTGCAGTAGTTAAGGATTTCTCATTTTCAATTAATTAACTTTTTGTGCATTTTCTACTTACGTTTTATTCGATTTTCATGAATACCAGCGACCAGGAGGTGCATCGGAACCATTTTGACATTTGTTAAACACTTGAGATAGGCACAAAAAGCTGGAGTGACTCAGCGGATCAGACAGCGTCTGATAGGTGGCGGTTTGGGTTGAGACCCTTCTTCAGACGGACTTCAGACAAAACCTGAGAAGGCAGATGGGAATGACTGCCATATAATTTAGGTTGTCATGCAAAGGAGTTATTTGCACTTAAACCTGAACCTTTAGGCATCACATAAGATCAATTAGTTGTATTTAAGTTGTACATTTTGTATTAAATGTACTCATCCCCATGATAGCAGCTTCTAAATATTTATTCGCAGCTTGCAAGGTTGCCTTGTTCAAAACAGTTCCCTCCACTTTGGTATTTCAGTTATTAAAGATGGGATAGCAGCACATTTGGAAAGTGGTGAAATCATTGGACAAAGTCAGCATGGATTTACGAAAGGTAAATCATGTCTGACGAATCTTGTGGAACTTTTCGAGGATGTAACTAGTAGCGTGGATAGGGGAGAACCAGTGGATGCGGTGTATCTGGACTTCCAGAAGGCTTTCAACATGGTCCCACACAAGAGATTAGTATATAAACTTAAAGCATACGGCATTGAGGGTTCAGTATTGATGTGGATAGAGAACTGGCTGGCAAACAGGAAGCAAAGAGTAGGAGTAAACGGGTCGTTTTCATAATGGCAGGCAGTGACTAGTGGGGTACCGCAAGGCTCAGTGCTGGGACCCCAGCTATTTACAATATACATTAATGATCTGGATGAGGGAATTGAAGGCAATATCTCCAAGTTTGCGGATGACACTAAGCTGGGGGGCAGTGTTAGCTGTGAGGAGGATGCTAGGAGAATGCAAGGTGACTTGGATAGGCTGGGTGAGTGGGCAAATGTTTGGCAGATGCAGTATAATGTGGATAAACATTATCCACTTTGGTGGCAAAAATAGGAAAACAGACTATTATCTAAATGGCGGCCGATTAGGAAAAGGGGAGATGCAGCGTGACCTGGGTGTCTTGGTACACCAGTCATTGAAAGTAGGCATGCAGGTGCAGCAGGCAGTGAAGAAAGCGAATGGTATGTTAGCTTTCATAGCAAAAGGATTTGAGTATAGGAGCAGGGAGATTCTACTTCAGTTGTATAGGGTCTTGGTGAGACCACACCTGGAGTATTGCGTACAGTTCTGGTCTCCAAATCTGAGGAAGGACATTATTGCCATAGAGGGAGTGCAGCGAAGGTTCACCAGACTGATTCCTGGGATGTCAGGACTGTCTTATGAACAAAGACTGCAGAGACTCGGTTTATACTCTCTAGAATTTAGGAGATTGAGAGGGGATTTTATAGAAACTTACAAATTCTTAAGGGGTTGGACAGGCTAGATGCAGGAAGATTGTTCCCGATGTTGGGGAGGTCCAGGACAAGGGGTCATAGCTTAAGGATAAGGGGGAAATCCTTTAGGACCGAGATGAGAAGGACTTTTTTCACACAAAGAGTGGTGGGTCTCTGGAACTCTCTGCCACAGAGGGTAGTTGAGGCCAGTTCATTGGCTATATTTAAGAGGGAGTTAGATGTGGCCCTTGTGGCTAAGGGGATCAGAGGGTATGGAGAGAAGGCAGGTACGGGATACTGAGTTGGATGATCAGCCATGATCATATTGAATGGCGGTGCAGGCTCGAAGGGCCGAATGGCCTACTCCTGCACCTAATTTCTATGTTTCTATGTTTCTATTTATGTTCAACTTAATGATTATGTCCAAACTATGCTAATGCAGTGAAATATTAAAGCTATACATTAATATAGAAATAGTATGCTCTTTCATGGTGTTTTGTATAAGGTTTCATTCATTTTGTAATAGGAGATTATACACCAGCAGTGCGGATGGCTTGATTTTTGAAGACTTGCGCCAAAGGAAATATGGTACAAGTGAGTCCATGTCCCATTTTGTGTTTACAGTGACAGTAGGAAATCCATAAGCAAGGGTCTTAATTAAAAACTAGACTAATTGGAACCCGTTGGGTCCCTGTCACACGGGAGGTCCGGTCCCCCAACGTAAACCCGTTCCCCAACGCAATATTCGAACAAATCAAAAAGCGCACGCACGGTTTTAAAGATTTTTTAAACCTCGCGAACGTTTACAACATTCAACCGATCGGAACGAGACTTTTTGCACTCGCAGCAGAGGAGAACGGTGAATGAACTGGCGAAAAAATCGTAGCGTTATGGCGAACCATTTTTGCACAAATAGAATAACCACCAAACCGGAAGAGAACAAGATCAGAGTTTTCGTTGTTTATAGATGATTAAAAATGTGTCCACATTTAGTTTTTGTTCTTCCGGGGCAAATCATAAGAATGATTAAAACGCCTGCAGTTTGCAGTTTTCTGCACCTGATGCAAACCAAGTGGAGTCCAGATTACCTGGAATGATAAACAGAATGAAGAGGACAACTAAACATAGGGCAGTGAATTACATTGTATTTAACAGTTACACAGTAATTGGCAATCAGGGTTATTGATTTAAAGTCTGCTTGGGCACTACTTTAGGATGAAATTTACCTTCATTATAGTTTTATGGGTTTTCAGATGACAAATGATGCCAGTGGGAAACCTGACGCTTTACCATAGCTGGGTTTAAAGGTATCTGAGCGGGTTTGAGGGGGGATGGTTTCCAAAGTCGAGTGTTGACCATACTAACAACATAGCCTGACCAGTGGAGTCATCTGTGCTTCAGCAGAGCCATCGACCTTGGAATGGAAGACAGACGCAAAAAGCTGGAGTAACAGCGGGAACGGCAGCATCTCTGGAGAGAAGGGAAGGGTGACTTTCCGGGTCAGATTGAAAGTCACTGAAGGGGGAAACGAGAGATATAAACGGTGATGTTGAGAGGTAGAGAGACAAATGAATGAAAGAAATGCAAAAAAAGGATCGATGATAAAGGAAACGGGTCATTGTTAGCTGTTTTGTTGGGTGAAAACGAGAAGCTTGTGCGACTTGGGTGGCAGAAATTCAGCCGAATCAATATATACAAGATTGAAATAAGAACTCGACATGAAATACTGGTCTTATGAGAGAAAACACTTAGCCTGCACTTCACAGAGGAAGATGTGTAATACAAACAATATCATTTTGATGCGATAAAGAGGAACCCATACCCCTCTGTAATAAAACAGCTGATTCATTAGAAAAGAGCTTATCTGCTGGAGCTGGAAGTCCCTTTTTAATGAAAAAATTCACAGCAAAACCAGATAAACTCAATTGAATGGCAAACCTAAAGCAGAATTACTGCAGGATGCCATTTAGAAAAATAAAACTGCACGTAGATAAAGGAATTCATTTGCGAAGTGGAATGCGATAGTGTGAAGCAATAGCAAGGTTGCAGCGGCAGCAATTCTGAAAGGGCGGCACGGTGGCGCAGAGGTAGAGTTGCTGCCTCACAGAACCAGAGACCCGGGTTCGATCCTGACTACGGGTACTGTCTGTACGAAGTTTTTACATTCTCCCCGTGACCTGCGTGAGTTTTCTCCAAGAACTTCGGTTTCGAGTACAGGTGTTTAGGTTAATTGACTTGGTATGAATGTAAAACTGTCCCTAGTGTGCAGGATAGTGTTAGTGTGCGGGGATTGCTGGTCGGTGGGGGCCTGGTAGGCCAAAAGGCCTGTTTCCATTCTGTATCTTTGAACTAAAACTAAAAACTAATTCTGCAGGGAATTGTTCAGCAGACCATATGATCATTTCATATTTGTTATATTCTTAATTCTTAAACATTTATATACCTCTCTGAAATAATATTATTTATTTGGTGGTTGAGGTAATGGATTTAGTTTTGTAGTTTATTAAGTTTGCATTGTGATTGAAAAATGAAGAACTATTTGCATTTGTATCTAAGTCTTACAGGGATTTTAGTCATCAGAATCAGAATGCCTTTTATTGTCACTATACACATGTACAATGAGATTAAAAGCTGCTCCTACTCAGTGCAAAACAAAACAAAAAAGGGGGGGGGGGGATAAGGTGCCCAGTTTCTGCAGCGCTATATACATATCTATAAAAAGACAATGGATAAATAGAATGGATAAATAGGATTCCTATATCCAGTATGGGTTATTGCACATATTGGAAATTACAGTTACAGTACAAATTACAGTAGGTGGATAGATGGAAGTCCGGGGGTTAGGCTGTGAGTCAGTGCATGTGTGAGGTCAGGGAGATAATGGATTTTGGAAAGAAACTGTTCTTGAGTCAATTTGTCCTTGTGCTGATGCACCTATAGCGCCTCCCTGAGGGCAGCAGGTTGAACAGGCCAAATGGTGGATGGGAGCTGTCCTTAATGATGTTCTTCGCCCTGCTGAGGCAGCGGGAGGTGTAAATGTCCATCAGAGAGGGCAGCCAATTATCTTCTGTGCTGCCCTGACTACCCTCTGAAGCCTCTCTCTGTCTGCCATGGTGCAGCTGCCGTACCATGCTGTAATGCAGTATGTCAACAGGCTCTCAATGGACGAGCGGTAGAAGGTCAGCAGCAGGTTGGAGTCCAGGTTGTGCTTCCTGAGGACCCTCAGGAAGTGCAGCCGCTGCTGAGCCTTCTTGATGACCGCTGTGATGTTGTCTGTCCAGGAGATGTCAGCGGAGATGAGGACGCCGAGAAACCGTAAGGTGTGGACCCTCTCCACACACTCGCTGTTGATGTATAAGGGGGCTAAGTCGGTGCTGTGCCTCCTGAAGTCGACAATGAGCTCTTTGGTTTTCTTGGTGTTCAGGGCCAGGTTGTTTTCTGAGCACCAGGCTGTCAACTTCAGGACTTCCTCTCTGTAGGCTGCCTCGTCTCCCCTTGAGATGAGTCCGACTACTCAACCCATCCCAAAGCATTTACGCATGTCGCTTTACCTCCCCAACGCATGTCGCTTTACCTCCCCCCTTGACTCCATTCAAGGACCCAACCAGTCATTCCAGGTGCAACAGAGGTTCACCTGCACCTCCTCCAACCTCATCTATTGCATCCGCTGCTCTAGATGTTAGCTGATCTACATCAGTGAGACCAAGCGTAGGCTTGGCGATCGTTTCGCCAAACAACTCCCCTCAGTCCGCATTAACCAACCTGATCTCCCGGTGGCTGAGCACTTCAACTCCCCCTCCCATTCCAAATCCGACCTTTTTGGCCTGGGCCTCCTCCATGGTCAGATTGAGCACCACCGGAAATTGGAGGAGCAGCACCTCATATTCCGCTTGGGTAGTCTGCACCCTAGCGGCATAAACATTGACTTCTCCGATCTCCGGTATCCCTCGATGTCTCCTATAACCATATAACCATATAACAATTACAGCACGGAAACAGGCCATCTCGGCCCTTCAAGTCCGTGCCGAACAACTTTTTTCCCTTAGTCCCACCTGCCTGCACTCATACCATAACCCTCCGTACCCTTCTCATCCATATGCCTATCCAATTTATTTTTAAATGATACCAACGAACCTGCCGCCACCACTTCCACTGGAAGCTCATTCCACACCGCTACCACTCTCTGAGTAAAGAAGTTCCCCCTCATGTTACCCCTAAACCTCTGTCCCTTAATTCTAAAGTCATGTCCTCTTGTTTGAATCTTCCCTATTCTCAAAGGGAAAAGCTTGTCCACATTAACTCTGTCTATCCCTCTCATCATTTTAAAGACCTCTATCAAGTCCCCCCTTAACCTTCTGCGCTCCAGAGAATAAAGACCTAACTTATTCAACCTATCTCTGTAACTTAGCTTTTGAAACCCAGGCAACATTCTAGTAAATCTCCTCTGTACCCTCTCTATTTTGTTGACATCCTTCCTATAATTGGGCGACCAAAATTGTACACCATACTCCAGATTTGGTCTCACCAACGCCTTGTACAATTTTAACATTACATCCCAGCTTCTATACTCAATGCTCTGATTTATAAAGGCTAGCATACCAAAAGCTTTCTTTACCACCCTATCTATATGAGATTCTACCTTCAAGGAACTATGCACGGTTATTCCCAGATCCCTCTGTTCAACTGTATTCTTCAATTCCCTACCGTTTACCATGTACGTCCTATTTTGATTTGTCCTGCCAAGGTGTAGCACCTCACATTTATCAGCATTAAACTCCATCTGCCATCTTTCAGCCCATTTTTCCAACTGGCCTAAATCACTCTGTAGACTTTGGAAATCCTCTTCATTATCCACAACACCCCCTATCTTGGTATCATCTGCATACTTACTAATCCAATTTACCACCCCTTCATCCAGATCATTGATGTACATGACAAACAACAAAGGACCCAACACAGATCCCTGAGGCACCCCACTAGTCACCTGCCTCCAACCCGACAAACAGCCATCCACCATTACCCTCTGGCTTCTCCCATTCAGCCACTGTTGAATCCATCTTGCTATTCCTGCACTTATACCCAACAGTTGAACCTTCTTAACCAACCTTCCATGAGGAACCTTGTCAAAGGCCTTACTGAAGTCCATATAGACAACATCCACTGCTTTACCCTAGTCAATTTCCCTAGTAACCTCTTCAAAAAATTCAAGAAGATTAGTCAAACATGACCTTCCAGGCATAAATCCATGTTGACTGTTCCTAATTAGACCCTCTTTATCCAGATACTTATATATATTATCTCTAAGTAGCTTTTCCATTAATTTGCCCACCACTGAAGTCAAACTAACCGGTCTATAATTGCTAGGTTTACTTTTAGAACCCTTTTTAAACAATGGAACAACATGCGCAGTACGCCAATCCTCGGGGACTATTCCCGTTTCTAATGACATTTGAAATATTTCTGTCATAGCCCCGGCTATTTCTACACTAACTTCCCTCAATGTCCTAGGGAATATCCTGTCAGGACCTGGAGACTTATCCACTTTTATATTTTTCAAAAGTGCCGGTACTTCTTTTACTTTGAAACTCATAGTATCCATAGCTACTCTACTAGTTTCCCTTACCTCACATAATTCAATATCCTTCTCCTTGGTGAATACCGAAGAAAAGAAATTGTTCAATATCTCCCCCATCTCTTTTGGCTCTGCAGATAGCTGTCCACTCGGTCTCTCCAATGGACCAATTTTATCCCTTGTTATCCTTTTGCTATTAACATAGCTGTAGAAACCCTTTGGATTTACTTTCACCTTACTTGCCAAAGCAACCTCATATCTTCTTTTAGTTTTTCTAATTTCTTTCTTTAGATTCTTTTTACATTCCTTATACTCCTCAAGCACCTCATTTACTTCATGCTGCCTATAATTATTGTAGATCTCCCTCTTTTTCCGAACAAGATGTCCAATTTCCCTTGAAAACCAGGGCTCTTTCCAATTTTTACTGGTTCCTTTCAACCGAACAGGAACATAAAGATTTTGTACTCTTAAAATTTCCCCTTTAAATGTCCTCCATTTCTCCTCTACATCTTTCCCATCAAACAAAATGTCCCAGTTCACTCCTTTTAAATCATCTCGCATCTCGTTAAAGTTAGCCTTTCTCCAATCAAAAATCTCAACCCTAGGCCCAGTTCTGTCCTTCTCCATAATTATATTGAAACTAATGGTATTGTGATCATTGGACCCGAAGTGCTCCCCTACGCATACCTCCGCCACCTGTCCCGTCTCATTTCCTAACAGGAGGTCCAGCACTGCCCCTCCTCTAGTAGGCACCTCTATGTATTGCTGCAAAAAACTATCCTGCACACATTTTACAAACTCCAAACCATCCAGCCCATTTACAGAATGTGTTTCCCAGTCTATGTGTGGAAAGTTGAAATCTCCCACAATCACTACCTTGTGCTTACTACTAATATCTGCTATCTCTTTACATATTTGCTCTTCCAATTCTCGTTCCCCATTTGGCGGTCAATAATATACCCCTATAAGTGTTGCTACACCTTTCCCACTTCTAAGTTCCACCCAAATAGCCTCCCTAGATAAGCCCTCCAATCTATCCTGCCAAAGCACTGCTGTAATATCTTCCCTGACTAGCAATGCAACACCTCCACCTCTTGCCCCTCCAATTCTATCACACCTGAAGCAACGAAATCCTGGAATATTTCGTTTCCAATCACAGCCCTCCTGCAACCATGTTTCACTGATCGCCACAACATCATACTTCCAGGTGTCTATCCAGACTCTAAGCTCATCCACCTTTCTTACAATGCTCCTAGCATTAAAATATGCACATTTAAGAAACCCCCCATCTCTTATTCTCTGTTTATTTCTTTTTTTTCTTTCTCCTCTTGTGTCCGAGTGCTTCCCTTTTCTGCTTCCTGCCTCCCATTCTGTCTACTAGCTTTTGGTATTTGCATCCCCTCGCCCCAACCATTCTAGTTTAAAGTCTCCCCAGTGGCCTTTGCAAATTTCCCCGCCAGGATTTTGGTCCCCCTCGGGTTCAACTCATCTCAGCCCCTCCCCTTCTCAGCTCTCCCTCAGCCCTCGGGCTCCTCCTCTTCCTTTCTTCTTTCTTCTCCCCGCCCCCCCCCCCCCCCCCCCACCCTACATCAGTCTGAAGAAGGGTTTTGTCCCGAAACCTTGCCTATTTCCTTCGCTCCATAGATGCTGCTGCACCCGCTGAGTTTCTCCAGCACTTTTGTCTACATTCGATTTTCCAGCAACTGCAGTTCCTTCTTAAATCCCAAAGCATTTTACAGGTCCAGAATATGATTTCAAGAAATAGTTACATTTATATTAAATAATCACATCAGCATTTCAGCAAATGCTAACAATTGGTATAAGTGTACTATTATAATATGAATTCCAAACAGCTAATTTATCATTCATTCCTAACATTGTTTTAATAATGAACTGGGCTATCATAACGGAGTGGGAGGGACTCCAAGAACTAAGGGAATCCCGGTGGGGGAGGGTGGGGGTACAAGAAAGGATGAGTACTTTTTGTAACTTTGTCGGGGCCTTTATGGCAACTCTTTGGTGTACTCTTTCCTATCCATGAATATGTCTTTTAAATAAAGTATCATCATCAACATCATCATCAATTGGCCTGGGCATGAGACATATGTCATTTTAATTTCGACGAAGTTTTGTTAAAACTGATATATTTGATAATGATCGCATTTTAGCCTGGAGCTTCCATTTATTTGTGTTTCAAATTCACCTTGAAATTATGAATACATAAACTGGCAGATACCTCACTCTAGTTATAGTTCTTTAATTTATCTAATCGTTCTTCTTTGGCAGTTCAGTGGGATTAAGGCCAGCATGTTTCCCATCCAGGTATCTGTAGTTTCCAATGTAGAAACAGGGCATCAATTGGCGACACGGTGGTGCAGCGGTAGAATTGCCGCCCTGCAGCACCAGCGGCAGCAGAAACCCGGCTTCGATCCCGACTACAGGTGCTGTTTGTACAGAGTTTGTACGTTCTCCCCGTGACTGCGTATGTTTTTCCCAAGATTTTCGGTTTCCCCCCCACACCCCTAAAGATGTACAGGTTTGTGGGTTAATTGGCTTGGTATAAGTGTAAAATTGGCCCTAGTGTGCAGGATAGTGTTAATGTGTGCGGATCGCTGGTCGGTGCGGACTCGGTGGGGATCTGCATGAGACTATAAAGGACTATTAACTTATTTCTCAATTGGACAATTAACCATGCAGACAGCACGATGGCACAGCAGTGGAGTTACTGCCTTCCAGCTCCAGAGACCTGGGTTCGATCCCGACGAAGGCTGCTGTCTGTATGTCGTTTGTATAATCTCACCGTGACCTGCAGGGTTTTCACCAGGTGCTCTGGTTTCCTCCCACATTCCAAAGACGTACAGGCTTGTAGGCTAATTGGCTTGGTCAAATTGTAAATTGTCCCTAGTGTGTGTGAATTAGTGTTAGTGTGAGAGGATCGCAGGTCGCGTGGACTCGATGGGCCGAAGGGCCTGTTTCAGTGCTGTACCTCTAAACTAAACTAAATTAGGGAAAGACAACAAATGCTGCCTTGTCAAGCGTACCCTCATCTCATTAAGGAAATATGAAAATTCTATCCCTGCAGACTAAACCAGTTTGTTGTGGTATTAATAGTCAATCTAATGTCTTTGTTCAGCAACTAAATGTAATATTACATTAGGGCAATTAAAAACAGTTGCACCATTTAAATCCTGATCATTTCACAAACTGGGATGGTATGAACGTATGAATTCTCAGTACATTTTGAAATGCACTAATGCAATCATGTAATTGTAGCATAAAATAGATAATTAACTTTCCTAATTATTTGTGACACATGGAGCTGAAATGAAACATATTGTCAATATTTTCTACATCTGCAAAATCTACAGTGATTCGAGAGCAATAGATGGGGGAATCCACGGACCATTTCACTTGGCCGGGAGCCAGTACACTGGTTTACTATGGCTGAATTAGTCAAAATCAGTTTTATTTGGTGCTGGGATTTCTCTCCAGTATTTCAGGAGTGAGCTCCAGCAACAGAGAATTAATTAGTCTCATGGATGTGTAGCAACTCACTCAACCTAACAAAAATGTTATTACTTTTGATTTCCAAGATGTTGTAAGATTACTCTGGTGTTACTAACAGTGGATAATTATTAGTTTTACCACAGATAGACACGAAATGCTGGAGTAACTCAGCGGGACGCGCAGCATATCTGGAGAGAAGGAATGGGTTTCAGAGCTGCTGCCTGTCCTGCTGAATTACTCCAGCATTTTGTGTGTATGCTCGGCTGTCCGCAGTTCCGTCCTACTCATATTAGTTTTACCATATGTTTTTACAGTGGCTATGTTGAAATTGAGTTAACTTAATAACATTCAATATTTGAATATCTCATCTACATCGGTGAGACCAAGCGGAGGCTGGGCGATCGTTTCGCCGAACACCTCCGCTCGGTCCGCAATAACCAACCCGACCTCCCGGTGGCTCAGCACTTCAACTCCCCCTCCCATTCCGTATCCGACCTCTCGGTCCTGGGCCTCCTCCACGGCCAGAGTGAGCAACACCGCAAGTTGGAGGAACAGCACCTCATATTCCGCTTGGGGAGCCTGCATCCTCTGGGCTTAAACATTGAATTTTCTCAATTCTGTTAACCCTTGCTGTCTCCTCCCCTTCCCACCTCTCCCTCAGCCCTCGGGCCCTGACATTCCTTCTCTCTCTATCTCCCCCCCCCCCCCTCCCCACCACCCAAGTCGCACTAGCTTCTCATTTTCACACCACAAACAGCTTACAATGGCCTGTTTCCTTTATCATCAATACTTTTTTTGCATATCTTTCATTCATTGTTCTTTATCTCTCTACATCACCGTCTATATCTCTCGTTTCCCTGATCCCTGACCAGTCTGAAGAAGGGTCTCGACCCGAAACGTCGCCTATCTCCTTCGCTCCTTAGATGCTGCTGCACCCGCTGAGTTTCTCCAGCTTTTTGTGTAACCCAACATTCAATATTTCCTGCCTCAGTCTTTTGATTGTACAGTTAAGTAAGGAAAGAACGAAACATTAGAGTTTACTTTTATATTTCTTGTTAATGGAGACATTTGATACAGAGTTAAAGGAAATGGAGAAGGCCGATATTCTTCCCGGCACTATTGCTAATGCTGGGAATTACCTGGGTATCTCAGGGAAGACCCAGATTATAATGAAGGCACTAGAATCAAAACGGCCCCTTCAGCCCAACTTGTTCGTGCCAACCAAGATGCCCCATCTATGCTAGTCCCACTTGCCCACCTTTGGCACATATCTTTGGACCTAATCTATTCCAATCTATGTACCTGTGCAAATGTCTTTTCAATGGTGTTTTAGCACAGGCACGGAAATCGCTATCAAAACATGCGGGGGACACTATTTTTTGGCGGCCACGCGTGCGTGTGCGCACACACACGCGAGGCTTCGGCCGTGGGCCCTGTGGATGGAGCTGACCTGCTTGGTGACAGACTCCAAACTCCAGCAACAGCAGCTTCGTCCGCCTCAAATCTTGAATTCAGGCCCGTGGGGTTTGAATCGGCCCGTTCGCGGGGTCTTTCATTGGCCGGCAGGGGCTTCAACATCGGGAGCCTCGATCGCCTCGATCGCCTTGATTGCCTCGATGCAGCAGTTTGATTTTAAGCCAACTCCCCCCCCCCCCCCGTTTTGGCATCTGCCTCAACTACCTGCTCCATTCCATATACCCACCACCCTCTGCGGGATGGGTGGCGTCTCTGGAGAGAAGGAATGGGTGATGTTTCAGGTCTAGACCCTTCTTCAGACCGAGTGTTGTGAGTGATGCTATTTTCTATGATTTTGCTGCCCATTCCAGTTATTAGTCCAATAAACCACCTCTAACCTGCTCAGTGTTGCTACCTAATGTGCAGCTCAGTGTTCCAGATATCCTATATAACCAATGCTCTCTATAAATGAAACTTAACCTCTGTACCTGGATACCAGCTTTCTTCAATTCATATAATAGGATATCACATCACTCTGTGCCTCAGAGCTCAACAATCTCTCATCATTTTATCTCAAGAGTTATCTCAAGAGTGTTCAATTGTCAAAGACTTGGATATGAATCGGAACAATTATTTCTTTATTTGCTGCAGGTTTACAGCCACCGTAAATGCAATAAGAATAAAACAAATAAACACACCATATATTATCTATTATTCCAAGTAAACAAAATCATGATAGTGTCAAAAAACACTAAAAGCGTAGTGATAGAACATCTGTAGTGGCTCGGTGCTGAGGTGGGGTGGTGGTTAGCATTGTGAATGTTGGATCAAGAACCTGTTACAGGTTGATGAGAAGACGCTGTTCTTGAACGAGGAGGTAATGGTTCTCGGGCTCCTGCACCTTCCTGACGGTCTGGGTGATGTTGCTCTTCCATATTAGCTGCCTTCTTGAGGCAGCATTTCCTGTGGATCCCATTGATGGTGAGGAGGTCAGTATCCGTGCTAGACTAGGCACTGTCCAGCACTTTCTGCAGCCTCCTTTGTTCCTGAGCGGTCAAATTTCCCAGACAAAGTTGTGAAGCCACCAGCCAGTATACTCATTTTTATTTTTCTTACCAAAATGGATAATTTCAGATTGTTATTCATTACACGTAATTTGTCACACTTTTGCCCCCTACAGCCCCATCTTGCACAAATACTAAACTTTCCCAAACCAGTGTCCAGTGTGGCACGGTGGCGCAGCGGTAGAGTTGCTGCCTTATGGCTCCAGAGACCCGGGTTCGACCCTGACTGTCTGTACAGAGTTTGTACGTTCTCCTCCTGACCTGTGTGGGTTTTCTCAAGAATCCCGTTTCCTCACACACTCCAAAGACATTTAGGTTTGTGGGTGAATTGCCTTGGGTTAATTTTTAAATTGTCCCTAGTGTGTGTAGGATAACATGAGGGGATCGCTGGTCAGCGCGGACTCAGGGGGCGAAGGGCCTGTTTCTGCGCTGTATCTCTAAACTAAACTTAACTAAACTAAAAATGAACTGAGGCAATTGCTGCCACAGCTATCTAGCAATAGGTAGTGATCTAAGGGCATCATTGGGACTCAGACTGCTGTCCTATTGTAAACTCATGTTGCTTCAGTCCTTACTAAAAACTTCAGAAAATAAATTGATTTAAAAATGTGACTTAATTATAAACACCATTGTAAATTAAACCTAGCTTTCATGTCATGTTCCCATTCATTCAAATGGATGAGCTCCATTCCAGACAACTGTGTTCTCTCATCTTCCCTAGGTCCATGACTTCAATTAGTCCCTGCATTATAATTTGACCCGCAGCATGGTTGCTTACGATGAGTTTGTGACTTTTTCAGAATGAGTGAATTATGCTAACACAATTACTGTCAGTTGGTGATTTTCGCCAGTCCTTTGCTGAAGAAAAGCACAATCCAGATCCAAAACAAAGACTAATTTATTCAGCACTGATTTTTTTAAAAATATGTCCCAAGGCACATTGGAAGTAGGGTTGCCAATTGCCCCGTATTAGCCAGGACATATTGGGCTAAATAGGGTTGTCCTATACGGGACCGCCCTTATCCCGTATTTAACTGCTACTACTCGAGTCGAGGGGACTGTCTGATTGGAGCGCTGCGTCCGGCCCCGCCTCACCCGTCTCGATGTCGTGCAGCCCATGGAGTGCAGCAGCAGCAGCGCCTCGCCCGTGGCCCCGTTGGTCGGCAGCCCGGCCAGCTGTCCGACCGTTGGACCTTCGCTTACCGCCGACTCCACCACCCCTTCTTCTCACGGCCGATCATCGGTTGACGAGTTGGACGGGGCGCCGGTCTTTGCGCGCCACGTCAGGTGGATGGGGCTAAAACTCCTCAGTTGGCCCGCCGGCTGGGCTTTGCGTGCAGTCCAGCACTCGGGCCAACTCATCATTCACCCAGCCACGGCCGAGTCGGTCAGCGTATTGCCGTCGGTAATTTGTCCCGTATTTTGTCCCTTTTGTCCCTTATTTGGAGAAAGTTGGCCACCCTAGCTGGAAGGGAGGCTGAAAACAAGCTTAAGGATGAAATGCCGTACTAGGAACTGGTATCAAGTTTTGTTTGACAACACTACTGTGCTATGCCTCGGTGCAACTCACAACACTAAAGGTGCTGTACAAATTAAAACTAGTGTTGCGGTTAATGCAGCAGCACAAGGAAAACAATGGACACTAGACCAGGAAAAGGAATAAGGCAATGACAGAAAGCTTAATCAAAGAAAATGGGTAGAAAGGAACTGCAGATGTTAGCATACACCAAAGATAGACACAAAGTTCTGGAGTAACTCAAAGGGTCAGGCAGCATCTCTGGAGAAAAAGGATGGGTGATGTTTTGGGTTGGGACCCTTCTTCAGACTGAAAGTAGAGGGGAGGAGGGAGAACTGGTGTTTAGAGCCGGGGCTCTTCTTAACACTCCCTCCCTACTACTTTCAGTCTGAAGGCCCCGACCCGAAACGTCACCCATCCGTTTTCTTCAGAGATGCTGCCTGGCCTGCTGAGTTACTCCAGCATTTTGTGTTTGTCGTCAGAGAAATTGGATCTAGTTTTAAAAAGACTTTCCATTCAGAGAGTGAAACAGAGAGATAGAGTCTTACAAGGCTGGAACTGCAGAATGTACAATCGAGGTGGCTGAGATAATGCCTGTCAAGGATGGAGTGTACACAAGGCCACACAGAAGCCTGGGGAAATTGGAGGAGGTTGCAAAGAGGAGCAAGGGTAATTTCACTAAGAGGGAGAATGCATGGGATGCAAACGTGGCATTGGCACATGCATGAGGAAGCAAATAGCTTCTAGTCAAATATTCTTCCATTCATATGATGACACTTCATGTACCAACGCTACACATTTGGACCACCAAAAATCTTGCACTCACCGACTAATTCCGCACGATAAGAGTAATCAGAATATGTAATTCAGTTAAACAGCTGGCCTTCAAAAGAAACCACGGCATGAAATTAAGTGGATCAGTTGGATGGATGTTTGCTTTTCTTATCTCAGGCGTTTCTGTTGAAAATCAGCATGGCTGCACATCCACAGGGAACCACAGGGTAAAACTTACATTGTCACGGAATTCTGACAATACCGATCTGTGAACTTAGCAATTGAAGTTTGTGCCCCTGATGTGATTTTTAAACATTGAACGGTACAGCACAGGAACAGGCCCTTTGGCTATGCTGAAGGTGATGCCAAGTTAACCTAATCCATGAGAATCCATATCCCTCCATTCACTGCATATACATGTGGTCATGTGAAAGCCACTAAAACATCCCTGTTGTACCTGCTCGCACCACCACACCTGCCAGCACATTCCTGGCACCTAGCACTCCATGTAAAACACCTGCCCCTCACACCTCCTTTACACTTTGGTCCTCTCACCTTCAGGTGATGCCCCTGGGGAAAAGGTTCTGACTGTCTACCCTGTCAATGCCTCTCAACAATCCAAGTTTGTACAACTCTCTTTGTAGCAAATACCCTCTAATCCGGGCAGCATTCTGGCGCATCCCTTCTGCACCCTCCTCAAAGTCTCCTGTAGTGTGGTGAACAGAACTCCAAAAGTGGCTCAACCAAAGTTTTTTAAACCTGCAACATGACATGTTTTATACTCCATGCCTCGACTGATAAAGGCAGGCATAAAGGCAGGTACTGTCTTTACCACTATGTCTACTTCTGTCACCACTTTTGGTGAGCTGCAGTCTTTGATTCAATGATCCTTCTGCACATGAATGCTGTTAAAGGCCTTGCCATGAAGTTTATGCTTTCCCCTTACATTCAACCTCCCACAATGCAATACCTCACACTTCCTCAGGTTATGCTCCTTCCATCATCTCTACAGCCATGTCTGCAGCTGATTTATATCCCGCTGCATACTTTGACAAGCTTCCTCACTGTCCACAAGACGACCAATGTTAGTGTTGCCTGCAAAATTATTAACCAACTCATCTACATTGATGCCCTTGTTGGGCCCAGCACAGATCCCTGCAGAACACTACTGGTCGCAGACCTCCAGCCAGAATAACACTCCCCCACCATAACCCTCTGGCTTCTACAGGCAAGATTCTACAGTTCTGAATCCAAACTATGAATCCCATGCATCTTAATCTTCCGCATCGGTTTACCATGATGGATTGTTATCTAATGCGTTAATAAAATCCATGCAGCCAACATCACTGCCCTCATCAATCACCTTGATCACCTACTCCGAAAACATAATCAAGTTACTAAGACGTGACAAGCCATGGACAAAGCCATGCTGACAATCCCTAATTAGACTATTTTCTTCCAAATTGGACGCAAATCCTGTCCCGAAGAATTCTCTCCCACATCATCACTGCCACTGACATGATGCCCTATAATTTCCTGGATTATCTCTACATCTCTTCTTAATCAGAGGAACAACTTTTACTCTCCAGCCCTCTGGGACTTTGCCTATAGGGGGAGAGGATGCAAAGATCTTTGGCAAGGCCCCTGCAATCTCCTCTCTTGCCTCTCCCAATAACGTGGGATCGATCCCACCAGGCCCTGGGGATCTAACCACCTTAATGCTTTTCAAGACCCAATAGCACTTCCTCCATGATCTAACAATGCTGACACATAATGTAAATTAAAATGCCAGAAAAATAGCACTGTGCAATTTCTGGGGCATTGTGGGCAATTGGACACCTATTAAGCTAAATACTTCAGATTTTTGGACTGCTATAAAATAAGACTAGTTCGCAAACGATAATTCACAAACTTTTGTTATTTAGGCACGTACTTTAGCATATCATTCTGGAGCGTCACCCATGACCCAGTTGTGTTCCTGAATTATGTAAAAGTAGTCTGCTTTGCCCACGATTAATATTACTACCACAATATCCTTTTGTGCTGCAGCAAGCAAGAATGCCATTGTCCTATCTGGGACACATGACAATAAAGTCTCTTGACTTGACTTGATACCAAGTACAGATATTCCAAACTCCTGTATTTACAGCAGAATATTACACAAAGGAATATGCCTACAATTTGCAGATACCTGCAATATGCCTACAAAAGGCTGCAGAAATTCAGCGGGTGCAGCAGCATCTAAGGAGCGAAGGAGATAGGCGACGTTTCGGGTCGAGACCCTTCTTCCACCTCCTCTCTGCCTACAATTTGCATCCTGCTAAAGGCATTTGACCAGCCTTTGCCTTAAGCTTCATATCTTTACTGTCACCATGAATGTTGTAAGGTTGTATGTGGTGAAAAAAGAAATAAAACTGCAATATATTTCAAACATGCACATAGTGAATCTACCTTTCTATTTGAAACAATGCTCCAGAATTGGAACAGTTGCAATGGTTGTAGGAGCCTGGTTTCACTCACTGACTTGGCTCAATTTCGACATGGCGGCACAGCATTGCAAAGAGAGGTATCAGGACTGTTACACACAATAAACGTAAGTAAGTACGTTTATTGGCCAAGTATTCACATACAAGGAATTTGCCTTGGTGCTCCGCCCACAAGTAACAACATGACATACAGTGACAGTTACGAATGACTCAGAAAACACTAAACATTAATAATAATAAAACATTAATGATAAAACACCATTGATCAAGCATGTGAACCAACAAAATACCAGATCAAAGGGAGGCTACAGATTTTTGGCTGTTGAGTAGAGCAACTACTCGTGGATAAAAACTGTTGTTGTGTCCGGCTGTGGCAGCTTTGACAGTCCGGAGTCGCCTTCCAGAGGGAAGTGATTCAAAGAGTTTGTGGCCAGGGTGAGAGGGGTCAGAGATGATCTTGCCCGCTCACTTCCTGGCCCTTGCAGTGTACAGTGTAAACGTGATATTGAATTATGCCTCATCATCACCTGGTTCAAAATATCCTAGAATAGTTCTGAACTTTTACGTCATATCCATATAAATGCTATAGTATTAGACAAATATTGACAAGGTTGTAAAAAAGCACTATCAGCAATGAGACAATATAAATGGTCATACATATTCTCAAGACTAATTTAAGCAACCGTTGGACAAAAATGAGCATAAACAGAACCAGCAAGTTGAAAATCACATCAAGAAATCCTAAATAGTGAAAACAAGGATATAATTTTCTGAAAGCAAGTTGAATTGTTCAAACTTAAAAGAAATTAAAACATATTATCCTTTTCCTGTCTCTAATATCCTAATTGAAAGTAACCAAGGGATTGGTGCCTTCCATAAATCAGAATCTATGGTACAAACTTCAACTGACGTTTAAAATGATTTGTTTCTTCTCAATATGTCACAAAATCACAACAAGGGACCATAACACAAATCAAATTATATTACAATCTCAAAGGAAAATCCTACCCAATATTGTGTAGGAAGGAACTGCAGATGCTGGTTTAAATCGAAGATAGACCGCATCTCTGGAGAGAAGGAATGGGTGACGTTTCGGGTTGAGACCTTTCTTCATCCAATATTGTCTGATGTTTAACACAAAACCAAAGTTCGACAAAAATGGGAAAATGAAACTGATATTAGAAGATTTTTGGGAAGAAAGCTTACAACGAATACATCGTTGTTCGTTAAATGCCAGACATACTTTGATACAATTCAAAGTATTACATAGATTACATTACTCAAAAAAGAAATTAAATAGAATTTTTCCTAATATATCACCATTATGTGATAAATGTCAGCACATGGAAGCTGATTTAACTCATAGTTTTGTAATATGTACAAAACTTAATAGTTATTGAACTGAGATTTTTAAAATTATTTCCATTGTTCTTAAGATCACATTAATTCCTGACCCAAAGTTAATAATATTTGGTGTTTCAGATTCAAATCAAACATTAACAGCAAATCAAATAAACTTTCTGGATTATTGTTTAATAATTGGAAAAAAATTAATATTAAAATTTTGGAAGGGACCATTATCCCCTACAATTAAAATGTGGACAGTGGAAATGTTGGAGACGTTGCAATTGGAGAGAATTAGGTTTATCCTAATGGATAAACACGAGCTTTTTGAACAAATATGGTCTCCATTCACTGATTATATGAAGGGGTAGCTGGGCTCGGCATTGAAACTCAACAAGTACCCGGTGGTAAGATCAAACGAAAATGTTTAATCTGAGATTTATATACTTGTCTCTATATATTATAATTAGAAATTGTTCCATTCATTGTTAAGATGTATACTGTTTTTTTATCTTTAAGTATAAAAATTGTTTATTAGCTATATGGATTTTTTATAGTTTTTTTTTAGTTTTTGTTTCTAATTTTTGTTTTTTATTTTATTTATTTATTTTTTTCTCTCTTTTTCTCTTCTAATCAAAATTATAATCACACTCTTTAAATTAATCTCTATTCTTTCTTTACTTTTTTTTTCTTCTTTACACTATTAAAAAAAATTGAGGCCTATATACATGGCTTTGTAATATTCATATAATTTTGGAAAGATGTAATATGTATATCTGAAAAAATTATCATATTATTTGTAATACGTATGGCCTCTAATAAAAATATATTTTTAAAAAAAAGAAACCAAAGTGCTTTCCTTTGAGCACTCTGCATGGATACAATAATGAATACTCAAATAAAATAGTGAGATTAAACGAGAACTTACCAGTTCGAAGTTTGATCTTTATTTTATGAGGAGTTACGATGAGGGATTACGTGAAGAAGACCCCGCCTGGCGCTGGATCGGCATACTTCAAAGCAGCGGCATGAAAAACACAGAAACCAATAGCCGAAGTAAAATAGTAAGGCTCAAAATAGACTGGAACTACCAGATGATCATTTACATTATGAGGGTTGGGAGTGGAGGGCACGTAATCCCTCATCGTAACTCCTCATAAAATAAAGATCAAACTTCGAACTGGTAAGTTCTCGTTTAATCTCACTATTTTACTTCGGAGTCACGTGAGTGACTACGTGAAGATTTTGAAGCTCTGTGTCTTTCATGTCGTAAATTCATTTCATACGACTCTGTTTAGTCAAAACAGTAGTGAGTAAATAGTATTTTTAGGACATTGTTACAATTTATGTAATAAGTCCTTTAAGCATAAAAAAGAACAATTTTTTAATAATAACCCCTCTATCTTAGGGGAAAATTACAAAATAAATTGATAAATGTTGTCAATGGTAACATACATCGATAATATAAATCGATAATATAAAACAAAGCAAGCATTAAAGAGAACCCATTACTGTGTGTCCAAACCTGGCACCGTGACAACAGGTTTATTCTAGAACTTTGAAAATCTCTTCTCTAGACCACCCTGCGGCCTCTAAAATTTTATCGAGTGGCACGTCCTGTACCTTTGCCACGGACGTAGCTGGCGCCCTAGTGGAGTGAAATTTAAACACATCAGTATCTATTCTTGCTAGACACAAACCATCCAGAAATAGTTTGAACTAAACCTTTTGTATGTGGCTTTTTGTGTGTTATTAATAACACTTTCTCAGAACCTCTGAGATTTTGGTTACCTCAATGTATTGAGTTAAATGCTTAACCACACACAATGTTTCATCAATAGGATATGCTTTAAACATTACCTTCATTCCAGTTCTTCCAGGTCTGCTTTGTTTGATCAAGTCATAAACATAAAACATAATGTTATCTGTAGTCACATGTATGCAATCCAACCGTTACAACTGCAAAGCTTGTACTTTTTTTGAGCTGATACCAATGCCATTAACTTTACCACCTTGAATGTTAATTTCTGCAAAGACATTGAATTAATTGGAGTCCATTGTTTAAACAAAGTGAGAACAATGCTAACATCCCAAATCCCTGTATATATGGGTTTAGGATGATTTTTATTGAAATTCCTTACATGAATCGGGATACTAATGGGTGAGACCCAACTGAATTCCGACCTGAAATTTGTCCTAAATAGGATGACAATGCACTACGAGCACTATTAATGGCACTATAACTCAAATGCTCATCAAACTGTAACCCAGCAAGGAACTCTAATACATTTGAAATGTTTGCAGTATGATAAGATATCTTTGACTGTGTACAACTTCCCATTTCCTTATATGCGACTTATATTGTTTTAGTGCTATTCCTCCAAGCTGCAACTATAACATCCATGGTCCTGTCCCACAGTACAACTCTTGCAATGGTCTGGTCAGAACCTGCAGATTAACAAATACATATGATCATGCAATGGATGAATTCCTTTTGTTACTGGTTGTGTCAACAGATTGTCGCAACTGGGAATTGTCATACATGGTTCAATAATCATATTAGCATCAATGGGAACCATGACTGCGTGGGCCAATCTGACACCACCAAAATTGCCTTCGACAGCGTCTTGCGCTTTTTATTGAGACATTGCCCAATGAGACAGAATGGGGAAAATCATAAAAGAACAAATTCCCCAGTGTAGCGAGAAAACATCCACCGCTACTGCCCCTGGATCGTGTTCCCCAAGACACGTATTTGGGCAATTGGTGATTCAATCTAGATGCAAACAGATCAATGTCCGGTACTCCATACCGACTGACAATATTTTGAAATTTTGTGGATTAACATCCATTCTGTATTGTCTTTAAATATTTGTGATCTTTTGTCTGCCACAACATTGCTGAAAGCCAAATATTTTTTGCCATACACCATTGCCACATCTGGTTTACCAGATGATCACATGATATTGATCTGACACCACCATGTGATTGATATATGCCACAGCTGTGGTATAATCTATTTGTACTTGGACATGCAAATCCTTTAATGAAGGGCAATAAGCTTTTAATACATAAAATGTTACCAAGAGCTCCAAATAATTAATACCATATGTTTGGAACAATAACTCCCCCCCCCCCCCATCCGAGAGAACTTCGTCATTTTGCAAAAACACTACTGGCTGATGAACTACAAAGTTCTTAGCAGCTTATGGAACATTCTCAATCCACCAATGTAATTCTGATAAAGTTCCCTTAGGCAATTGCATTGGCCTATCAAATGGCTTGCTCGCTGAATAAGCGCTTGAGTTTTTGCCCTTTGAAGATTTTGGTAATGTTGACGACCAAACTCTACTGTCTGGAAATGCTGCTGCCAATTTACCAATAACCTTGGCAACCTCTCGGATGGAGGGATAAGGTTTGTAAATCAGGTCTTGACACACATTTGTCAAATCCAACACTTATCCATTGGTAAAGTTACCAACATGGTAACTGAGTTAATCTCAAACCCCAGATATTCAATGGTTTGGGATTGCTGTAACTTAGATTTGTTGGATGGATCAGGAACCCAACTTCTCAAACAACTTGTAGTTGCTGAGACTAATTTTCCACTTGGCTCCTGATTAGCATTGACAATTAAATGTCATCTAGATAAGCCATAACGATGTACTTTTGTGCCTAAGGCAGTGCAAATGCTGGCTTAATCCTTAAAGGCAAAGCTTGTAGTACCACAAACTGTCTCATCCATAAACTTTAATTACCTACGAAATTATGGTGAATTGGGACCGAAATATGCATCTCTTCAATTTATTGTAGCCATATAACCACCTGTTGATACCTGCTGTATTGCAGTGTTGAATGTGTCCATTTTAAAAAAATTTACTGGACAATATATTTAATTGTGTGAGATCTAACATGATTCTACAACCCCATCTTCTACGGTCGGGGGAAATATTTGATACAATTGTTGTGGATCCTTTCCTGTTTCTCAATACCTCCTTCCTCACACAAATTCTTACGTCTTTGTCAATTTGAATTATTCCAAGACTATAAACATGAAGAATGATAAGGTTATTGTGTCCCAATGGATCCATACCTCTTCATCATCAACATTTGGAGTCTACCACCAATCTGAGGTTCATCCAAACATCCTTCTTTAATAGGATTAAGTTTTGTACCTCTCCAACTGTTTGACGAAATTACCTCCTTACCCAAAATATGGGTGTACATTCGTTATTTTATTTAATATATGGTCCCTAGATAAGGGACGTATCAGATTTAAACTGATAAGAACAGATACCATGCTTAATCTTAGCCAAAAAGCCGAGAAGCGATTTGCTGGCTGGAAATTCTTCCTTATCATACTCCTGCCTCGGCTCAAATCAAATCCCTTTTCCATACGACCAGCCTACTGGCCAACTGAAGGGTTTCATAAGACCAACAGTTTTTTCCCCTTCATCCATACTTAATTTGCTTAAACAGATTTTCTCCGAATCAATAACCAGGAGTTTGAACATTGCTTGTCCTCTAAATCTTTGGATGTAAAAGAGGCCGAATGGCAATCTTCCATTTATATAATTTAACTCAAATGAGTTTGCAGAATAAACCTAACATATTTTGTTTCATTCTGAACTTTAGTCATTCCACAACCTTCCAGCTTGTCTTAAAAGACAGTGATGCCAATTAGTTTGAGGATTCTTTTAATCGTAATTCCTGCGCCCGCATAATTGCTGACATTGGTGCCCAAAACCCGGATTTACCAGGTACCTTCTTAAAGGTGTTTTGGAATGCTTCATGCATTTGCGTCCTAATGTTTCTTATATTCTGTATTATTCCAATTTTAGTATATGTGCTGCCGAAGCGAGCACATGTTTAAATGCAAATCTGCTGTTTCAACCATAACAGCTTCTTGAGGCAGGTGAGAGACCATATAATTAACATTGGCCGCCAGGTTCCTTCCATGGCCTCACCGCCTCCACCAGGTATAGTAACTTTGTGCCCCTCAGACACACCTGGATTTGCATTGTGGTGGGTACTTCTGACCACAAACACCACTTTCAGGGTTTGTCTCATACAGCCCTGGTACTCCTGAAACTCGTTCAAGGAGACTTCCTCCAGTCCATACCCAGGCACTGGGGTTTCAAATTCCCAATTCGAATTGGCACCATATTCACGATATGGAACCCCCTCAGGGGCTGCCTGGGAATATTCTGGGTACTTAGACCCTTGGTTGATATTATTTGGAGTATTTCCTCCATTAGATCCATACTTAGCCAATTTTAGGCTTACCTTACAGGATCTTTTAGAAACCTCAGGCCTTTCAAGCCTCTTTTTACTTTTTAGGCACTGGGTTTTCAAGTTTTGTTTGTGGAGCAACTAAAGGCTCCCTAACGGGTATTTCAATCGGCCACCGGTATCGGAACCGGCTCCGCAATAGTCTGCTGTCCCGACTTTTTACACCCCGGGACGCACGTTTTACCCGCGATTTTTTTAAAACATTTTTATTTTTTATTTTTATTTAAACTCCTGCTGGTTTCCTACCAACCTACGGAGTTTTAAGAAAACGCCCTGGAAGTAAAATAATTTTACTTACCTGCGGGCCGTTTCCTTACCGCTGTGCTGGAGCTGCGCTCTGCAGCTCTTCCTTTGCCGATAGCGTCGACGTAATGGCCGATCCAGCGCCAGGTGGGGTCTTCTTCACGTAGTCACTCACGTGACTCCGAAGTAAAATCTATTGTAAAATAGAGGTGATTCCAAAGGATGAAAAATGTGAGATATTGATGATGATGGCGATGATGATATTTTATTGTTACTTGTACCCAGCAAGATGCAGTGAAATTCTTTGTGTCTCCATACACAGTACACAAAAGAGTCGGTACGAAGGCGCCAACAAAGTTACAAGAAGTATTTATCCCTTCTTCGGCCCTGAGATTATCAAACAATTTAACTCCCTCTCCCATTCCCACACTGACCTTTCTGTCCTGGGCCTCCACCATTGCCAAAGTGAGACCCAGTGCAAATTGGAGGAAGAGCGTCTCATATTTCGCTTGGGCAGCTTACACCCCAGCGGTATGAACATTGACCTCTTTAACTTCAAGTAACCCTTGCTTTCCCTCTCCATCCCTCCCCCCTTGCTAGTTCTCTGCCTAGTCTGACTGTCCTCATTTACATTTTATCACTGTTTGCTTTGCTATTGCCTTTCCCAGCTAACAATGATCTATTTGACATTTTCCTTGACCTCCATCCCCTTTGTCCTGTTTTTACACCATACACTTCCTTACTTCTGCATCTCGCTCTCCCCTGATTCAGTCTGAAGAAGGGTCTCGACCCGAAACATCACCCATTCCTTCTATGCAGAGATTCTGCCTGTCCCGCTGTTACCCCAGCATTTATATATATCTTTGAAGATAGAAGGTTAAAACCAGCATCTGCAGTTCCTCCTACAACACTTTTTAAATTAATTCTCTGCCTGCACATATCTGTCTTGACGGAGAAATGGTGCCTGCCAAATTACAACACAATGATACAAGTTAGGCCCCAAATCCTTCATGACTGTAGGTTTTCTTGGAGAACAAATATCAACTATACTTTCAATTATATAGATTTTATTATTTTATACATCAATGTCAGCAAAACTAAAGAGCTGCCATCGACATCAGGAAACTGGGTGTACACAGCCCAGTCTTTATCAATGGTGCTGAAGTGGAGATGATGAAATGCTTCAGGTTTCTGGGTGTAACTATCACCAGCAATTTGTGCTGGTCCAACCACATTGTTGCTCCAGACAAGAAAGCACACCAACACTTCTACGTCCCCAGCAGGTTAAGGGGTCTCCAATGACTCTTACCAATCTCTACAGATGCACCACAGAAAGTATCCTAACTGGAGACATCACAACTTTGTATGGCAACTATTCTGCCCATGACCTCAAGAGATTACAGAGTTATGAACGCAGCCCAGTCCATCACAAAAGCCAGCAAACCTCCCAGCGAATCCATCTACATTTCATGCTAACTCGAGAAAGCAGTGAACATAAGCAAGGACCACTTACACACCAGTCTTTCGCTCTTATCCTCTCTTTGGACAGGCTGAAGATACACAATTTTGAAAGCATGTGCCACCAGATTCAGGTACAGCTTCTTTCCTGTTGTTATCAGACGATTTAATTGATTTTCATGTGCTGGGGATGAATTCCTGGTCTTCCGATCTACTTTATTGAGGCCCTTGCATTTTTTTTTAAACCTGTATTTTCTCTGTAGTTGTAATGCTGTATTCTGACCTCTCTTTCTTTTTCCTTTTGCACTACTTGATGTACTCATGTATGGCATAATTTGTCCGGATTGCATGCAAAACAAGGTTTTTAACTGTATCTCTGTTCACGTGACAACAATTAACCCATATCAATGAATACGTTATACATATTAATGTTCACTTTTGTCAGAAATTTGCTGAATTAGTAATACAATTGAGACACAAGGAACTATAGATGCTGATTTTCAGAAACATGCACAAACTATTGGAATAACACAACAGGTCAGACAGGATCACTGGAGATTGTGGATAGGTGACATTTCGGGTCCCCACCTATCCATGTTCTCCAGATTCACCTATCCATGCTTCTTGACCCGTTAAGTTAGTACAAATAATTTTTGAACCAAACATTTTGTTAAACTTGTATCAACTAACAACAAACTTTTTCCTCGTCACTTTTTTTGTGAACTGAAGAGAAATCATATGCAAAAAGTTTGTTTTCCTTTTCCTTTTGCTGTTGGGTAAGAAATTCCATAATTTTGCTTAAGTGATGATGGAGACAGATGTGGGGCTAAAAGAAAGATACGAGACCATAGTTTGAGCTGAATTCTAATGCTCCCAAGGCCTGTGGCCCAGAGGCTTGATGAGCATGATTTACGAGGTGTGGCTAAGCAAAGGGAGAAGGCAGGAGAATGGGGTTAGGAGGGAGAGATAGATCAACCATGATTGAATGGCGGAGTAGAATTGATGGGCTGAATGGCCTAATTCTGCTCCTATCTCTTTATGAAAGGGAAGGTGTGTCACGTGAACTTTTGATGGTGTTCCTCCTACTAGACAAAGTAGACTAATTCTTAAAGACTTTTATCAACTCTTTGCAAGCATATGGTGCAACATAACATAACCTTAGAAATTAAATAGTTTAGAACCGGGTGACGGATGGTCAAAAATACAAAATAGGTAGATCTCTCCTAATCTCCCTTTTCTTTACTTTCTCCTTCTCTTTCAATCTTTTTACCTTCTCATCTCTGTCCTTTATTTCTTTTGCTACCCGTTTCTACTCGCTTGTGTATCTATTCCGACACTCTTTATTTATTTTTTCTCTCACTGTTCTTTTATTGTTAAATCAAAAGTACGAAGTTGTACAAGAATGGAAATATGTATGAATGTATTAGGTACTCAAGTACCACACTATTGTACTTACTTCTAACAAAAATAAACAAAAATGAACTTTTGACGGTGAACATAGGGGAAGCCAGCGAGACAAATAAAAATGGCTTGGATTTATTGGAAAGATCTGCAGATGCTGGGTTAAATCAAAGATAGACACAAAATGCTGGAGTAACTCAGCGGGACAGGCAACATCTCTGGAGAGAAGGAATGGGTGACGTTTTGGTTTGAGACCCTTGTTCAGACTTAGGTCTCAACCAAAAATGTCACCCATTCCTTCTCTCCAGAGAGGCTGCCGCTGAGTTTCTCCAGCATTTTTTGACTATCTTTGATTTAACTCAGCATCTGCAGTTCTTTCCAACAAATCCAAGCCATTTTTAGTTGTCTAAATAAAATGACCAACAGGTTATGCATTAAAAATACCCCAATCTATAGTACATAGGCATTGCATATGTACAGATGGATATGAACATAGGCAGATGATAATTTAGCTCCCATCCATTGTAGATGTGGATAGGCTTAATGAAAATACATGAAGGTGCAAGATTTTCATTGTAATTATACATATGACAATCAACTCGACTCAAACCGCAACCAAAAAAGATATAGAAAAAAAAAAGCAATTGGAAACGTAAGATGCAATACTGGAATGGTTAATTATCTTAAATTTTAATGTCCCCAGTCAAAAGTTGAGGTTCAGCGGGGAAATTATGCAGGTGGGATAATGTCCAAATGGATGAATTTGGCATGTGTATGATTGCAGGTCCGTACAGGATAATTGGACAGAGTCATGAAAAAAAGGTTTATTTCCACTGAAATAAAAGTAGAAAATGCTGGAAGTATTCTGCAAATCAGACAGCATCTCTAGAGAGAGAAACTGAATTAACATTTCAGTCTAATAATTCGCACCCAGAACTTGGAACGTTTAGAAAACTAGTGTGTAGAGTGAGGACAGGGAAAAGAAAATGAATGTTTGTTAGAGGATGGATACAGGGCTGCGAACATTGAAATGTAGCGACCGAGAGGGGGAGGGAGGTGTCCCCCCTCCTAAGGTAGGGAGCTTTTGCATTTTTCAGCTTTAAATTGTGCAATCCAGTGCATACTGTAGCGAGTCTTTTAACTTACACTTGAATGCAACATTTATGCTTTAAATTGGATTAGGTATGAATAAGGTTAGGCTAAATTACAGTCCTAATTACATTCCACAGTAGAGCCAGGCTTTGATCAACAGGTGCAGCACATGAGAAAAAATGAGATAGGTACAGGTTTAGAGGAATATGGGCCAAATGCAGGCAGGTGGAACTAGTGAGGATGAGAGATGTTGGCCGGTGTGGGCAAGTTGGGCTGAAGGGCCTGTTTCCGCTATAAAACTCTATGACTCTATGACATACAAACTTGCTGACCAAAAAGAAAGAGAAGAACAAAGAGAAGGTATCCACAAAAGGAAACAAATTTCTGGAATAACTTAGCGGGTCAGGCAGCACTCTGTCCAACTGCACTGGGGACTTTACCTTGGAGTTAAGACAGGAACAAAAGATGTACAGCATGTAGAAATCAGGCACTGCAGATGCTAGTTTACAAGAAAGCACACCAAGCTCTTGAGTAACTCAGTGGGTCAGGCAGTATCCCTGGAGAACTTGGATTGGTGTGGACCTTTGTCAGGTGTTCAGGGTTGGACCTTTGTTCAGACTGATAAAGTGTCCCGAACTGAGACATGACATATCCATGTTCTCCAGGGACGCTGCCTGACCCACTTAGTTACTCCAGAGCTTTGTGTGCTTTAAGATAAGACTTTTGGTCAGAGCAAAGCGAAAAGAACAACGAGAGGGGCTGGGTGTTGAAGATGGGAGAGACATACCCTGTGCACAAGCACTATACTACACACTGGGGACAATGTACAATTTTTACCAAAGCCAATTAACCTACAAACCTGCACGTCTTTGGAGTGTGGGAGAAGTCCCACATAGTCACAGGGTGAACATACAGGCTCCGTACAGACAGCATCCATAGTCAGGATGGAACCCAGGTCTCTGGCGCTGTAAGGCAGCAACCCTGCCGCTGCACAACCGTGGTGCCACGTTTTTTTTAAATTTCTTCTTTTCAGGAGAGGGGGAGAGTATTTCTCTGTGTTTTATCAGGACAACAGCAATACTACATGCAACACACACATAGCCTCTGATGCTGCTTAAGCCTGGTAATAATGCAACAATTACCAAAGCTACAAAGCTAAGGCAGCTTTTACAACACCAAATACGTTCTATTGCTGCTTCACTTCTTCTGGGACTTAATAAACTGAAAAAAAGATTCATTCCATCTGGTCCACATCCTCGCAGAGAAGGTACTGGCTACACTTTGGCTCAATATTTACTCATGGTATGTGACATCCTCCAGCACTGTAAGAAGTAAATCCTGATAAATGTAACCATTGGACTAATGACCACATTTCTTTTGATGCACAGGAGCTGATCGCTGAATGTATCAAGGTTAATGTTCCTCTCAATCTGAGCAAACTTCCACTGAAATCCACCAGATGCTTGCATAAGTTATGGCTGCCAAAATAGGGAAGTCAGAATGTAGAAACAAGGAACTGATTAATAAACTAAAGGACACATATTCTGGAATGACTGAGCCCAGTTGAGCCCAGACCAAGTTATGAATTACATTTCCACTGCACGCAAAAATTATGGTCTTTATGTATCGTCACAGGTAATGTGGCCGGTGATATCAGGAATATATTGACATTTTCCTTTTCTCGTGGAATGGAAGCAAAACCGTTGAAGTTGCAAACTGTAAAACAGCTTCCTGATCACGTTCCTGTGGAAGGTCAACCTTATGCATTGTGAGATATAGTTTGTGCTCACAATCACTACTCAGAGACTAAAGTGTGAAAACAAGAGATGCTTTTTATTTGCGAATCTGCAGAATCGGGTGCGTCTCCAAATTGAGACACACCCAAGTCAGAAAAGTAAAGCCCCTTTATACACACAATTCTGCTGGCATAACCTCCCCTTCTGGCTCTTCCCAATCAGAGTACTGAGGTGCACAGTCTATAGGTACATCCCCCAGTACCTCCCACATCATACATAGCATGTTCATAATAATGAGCAATTTCTCGACTAGGGGATGTGTAATATTCATTTATTTCATTAAGAATGCCCAGTTGCAATTGACCTGGCCTAGTTTTCTCACCTCCAACTGACCTGTCTCCGTTTTTTTATATCTGAACTAAAGCTAGTCTCTACTGACAAGGGTCCCATTCATCCCTAGTCCCTACTGACAAGGGTCCCATCCATCCTCACTCAAGAACAGTTCTGATAACCTAATTCCCAGCTGTGTCAGCATCCTCTCCCTGGCCTCTATCGGTTAGAATCCTGTTTACAAGTTAGAATCCTCTCCTGAATCCTTACAATAGTGGGGTTTAATCACTTTATCCCTCACATGCATATTAATAGTGTGACATGGGCTTAAGACAATCAAATTGCTCGTTCTTTACGGGAAACCCGCCGACAGAAAACTATGCTCATTGGTGAGCGTGGAGGAGCGTGGAAGCCTTGGGCAAATTGAATTGCTCGTGACTTTCCATTTTTTATTATTTATTTTTTTGAGCATGAGAAATTCTGCAATCAGCGTGAGAATTGTGCTCAATGCGTGAGAGTTGACAGCCCTGGTGGATACCAAGAGAAACAGATGAATGCTTTAGAGAGTTTGGATACGCTTGTGAACAAGTGCTCTGGAAGCCATGGAATGGTGGAAGTTAATAACCAATGCAAATCTCCATCTCTGTGAAATGAAATTCAAGTACTTTGCTCCCTTTAACTCTGGAACAAGATACAAAATAAGTCTCTCCTCCTTCCACCTACAGTAAAGATACATGAAGATGGTGAAAGGTCTCCTCATCCCTCCATGTCTTTGCTCCACACTGGGCTCTGGGACGCTTGATGATGACGCTCCCTGGCTGCAGAGGGGCGCGGTGACGTAGAAATGCTGCGCCGAATGTTAGCAGAGGGGCACGGTGACGTAATTAATCTGCGCCATGAAGGCAGTGGTCGGGCGCGGTGACACATTCGTTCACCATCTGCGCCGAAGGGCTGCAGCGGGGCGCGGTGACGTATTGAGCAGCGCCGCCAGGCTATAGCGGGGCGCGGTGACGTCATTGAGTAGCGCCGCCAGGCTGTAGCGGGGCACGGTGACGTCATTGAGCAGCGCCGGCAGGCTATAGCGGGGCGCGGTGACGTAGTTGAGCAGTGCCGGCAGGGTGTAGCGGGGCACGTTGACGCCGTTGAGCAGCGCCGGCAGTCTATAGCGGGGCACGGTGACGTAGTTGAGCAGCGCCGGCAGTCTATAGCGGGGCACGGTGACGCCATTGAGCAGCGCCGGCTGGAGGAGCGGTGGCGGGCAGAAGGCAGAATGGAGCGGGCCGGCGTCGACCTGCCCGCCCTGCAGTTTGCCCCCTTCGCCAGCGCCTTGGATGCGGGCTTCTGGCACGAACTGACCCGGAGGAAGCTGAACGACTACAGGCTGGACGAGAGTCCCCGGAACATCAAGGCGTATTACTATAATGGTACCGTGGCGGGCACCGCGACACTGTTACAGACGCTGTCTTGTCTTACCGCCTCTGTACTGAGCTTGTATTCTCTGGTTTAAAACACCATCCAGCGAAATTTATCGAGCAAGAATTAAACTGTATTTTCTTATTCGAAAGGTGATCCATCAGGACTGCCAACTCGACTAACTTTGGAGTTCAGTGCGTTTGATGTGTGAGTAATGATACTTTACTAAGGGGGGTTCACTTTGATCGCTTGCAGCTTCTTGGATGTAAACAAGAGTCGGTAGATCTTAATTATAATGGTCCACTAGTCTGTAAATCCCTATATCAGTACCTTGGCGTTGTCTTCCATTCACAGACTACTAGTTGGTTGTAAAAATACACCAGTGATTTTTGTTGTCATTGTTAATTAAGCTGCCTGGATGTCATTGTTATTGTTTCCAATCCTGATGTCACTTGCAGTGAAACATTACTGTTAGTGCCACTGATGTTCAGTCCAAAGTTTACAACTGTACAATCTAAGTTTGTCTTCCTTGCCCCTTGGCTATGAATACCCTGTGGGAATTGGGGTAGGGATGATGGTGGGCTAGGAAGGCAAAAACTCTGTTGTGAAAGACATTATTATAAAGTCATAAGTGATAGGGGAAGAATTAGGCATCAAGTCTACTCCACCTGATCTATCTCTCCCTCCTAACCACATTCTCCTGCCTTCTCCCCATAATCTCTGACACCTCTACTAATCAAGAATCTATCTATCTGTGTCTTTAAATTATCCACTGACTTGACCTCTACAGCCTTCTGTGGCATAGAATTCCACAGATTCGCCACCCTCTGACTAAATAAATGTCTCCTCATCTCCTTCCTAAAATAATGTCTTTTAATTCTGAGGCTGACCTCTAGTCCTAGGCTCTCCCACTAGTGGAAACATCCCCTCCACATCCACTCTCTCGATGTCTTTCACTATTCTGTATGTTTCAATGAGATCCCCCTCTTTCTTCTAAACTCCAGCGAGTACAGGCCCAGTGCCGACAAGCGCTCATCATAGGTTAACCTACCCTTTCCTGGGATCGTTCTTGTGAACCTCCTCTGGACCCTCTCCAGAGCCAGCACATCCTTCCTCAGATATGGTGTCCGAAATTGCTCACAATATTCCAAATGCAGCCGTACCAACAACTTAGAGCCTCAGCATTACATCCCTGATTTTTATATACAAGCCTTCTTGAATTAAATGCCAGCATTGAGGTTGCTTTCTTTATTAACGATCCGACTTGCTGATTAACCTTTTGGGAATCCTGCACCAGTACTCCCAATTTGCACCTCCGATTTCTGGATTCTCTCCCGCATTGATAGACTACCCCTTTATTCCTACCACCAAAATACACAACTCCACACTCTGCTACATTATATTCCATCTGCCACTTCTGGAATTATCAAAGATAATCGCTAATTATCGAAGAGATGCTGATGTTTTGTCTTGTATTAATAATGAAATAGTATTCTATTGATCCATCAGGAGAATGTTGTGAAGGGGACATATTTAGTATAAATAACCAATGTTGTGCTGCGAGGGAGAAAAACCTATGGTTTGGAGTTTTGTGTTATGCATCTAAGCCAAATTGACAATGGGTAATAGTATTTGAATTGGGCTCATCCTTGTGGAGCTTGGTTATGTTTAGATTAATATGGCTGTCTGTCCTTGCATCTTGACATATATCCAAGTGTGTATGTCAAAATGAAGGTCCACGGTCAAGCTATATTTTGCACATGTAAATAAAGTGGTAACTTTAGAAAAAACATCTGCATGTGTAGTTATTTGTTTCAGCCCCCATCACACCTGGTTTCCCTGCACAATAAAACAGGAAAGAAGCAGATAGTTCTATATGACATATGTAGATCTAAGCCCATGCTGCATATGGCTGCCTTTTTTGCACAATTTGTATAATTGTTTTTAATCTTCAATTTGAAAACTGAATGTTCTAATTCTGGCGTGGATTGCACAATTCTCTCCCACGCAGTTGTTTGTAGAATATACGGAAGTGAAAATAACATCACAAATACCTTGTGTATACTAGTCCTTGGTGCTGGATCTATGTTTTGGAATCCCCCTCCCAAAAAATGCACTGTTTGAGTACCTTCATAAAGTTATACAGCTCAGAAACAGGCCTTTTGGCCCGACTTGTCCACGCTGACCAAGAAGCCTCATCTACACTAGTCCCACCAGTATGTGTTTGACCCATATTCCTCCAAACATTTCCTATCCATGCACCTGTCCTAATATCTTTTAAATGTAGTCATAGTACCTGCCTCGAGTACCTCCTCTGGCTGCTCGTTTCATATACCCACCACTCTCTGTATGAAAAAACTACCCCTCGTGTTCCTATTAAATCTTTCCCATCTCATCTTAAACCAATGTCTCTGCATTCACCCATTCTATTCCTCTCACGATCTTAAACACTTCTATCAGATCCTGAGCTCCAAGGAATCGTGGTAGCCTGCTCAACATCTCACTATAGCTCATCCCCTCGAGGTCTGACAACATCCTCATAAATATTCTCTGCCCTCTTTCCAGACATTTTTCCTATAGCAGGGAATCCAAAACTGAATATAATACTCCAAATGCAGCCCCATCATCATCCTGTATAACTGTAGCATAACAGTAGAACAATAGACAATAGGTGCAGGAGTAGGCCATTCGGCCCTTCGAGCCATCATCGCCATTCATTGTGATTGTGGCTGATCATCCCCAATCAGTACCCCGTTCCTGCCTTCTCCCCATATCCCCCGACCCCGCTATCTATAAGAGCTCTATCTCTCTCTTGAAAGCATCCACAGAATTGGCCTCCACCGCCTACTGAGGCAGAGAATTCCACACTGTCTGGCTGAAAAAGCCACTCAACTCTCTGGGTGAAAAAGTATTTCCCTGTCTCCGTTCTAAATCGCCTACCCCTTATTCTTAAACTGTGACACCTGGTTCTGGACTCCCCCAACATCGGGAACATGTTTCCTACCTTAAACGTGTCCAATCCATTAGTAATCTTATATGTTTCAATAAGATCCCCTCTTCTTCTAAAATCCAGAGTATACAAGCCCAGCCGCTTCATTCTGTCAATATATGCCATCCCGGGAATTAACCTGGTGAACCTACGCTGCACTCCTGTCATAGGAAATGTATTGTCTCTTGTCAACAGCTTTCGTAGTAAGTATTCCATAAAAGGAGATCAGAAGGGCAACAGGGAGACAGGAGATAGCTCTGGCAGATAACATTAAGGATAATGCCAGAGGTTTTATAAGCACATAAAGGGTAACCAGAGAGAGAGTGGGATTCCTCAGGAATCAAAGCGGTCAACTGTGGAGCCACAGGAGATGGGCAAGGTCCTCAACGAGTGTTTCTCCTTTGTTTTTACTGTGGAAAAACACAGGAGGATGCAGGATCTTGAGGTCGTCATTGGACGTGCCTTGAGAGCATCAGTATTACAGTTACAGAGGTGCTGAAGGTCTTAATGCGTGTAAAGATAGGCAAATCTCCTGGGCCTAATCAGATGTATCTGAAGACACTATGGGAAGCTAGAGAACAAATTGCAGGAGCCCTCATGGAGATTTATGAGTGTGGAAACAGGCCCTTCGGCCCATCTAACCCACAACGGCCAACATGTCCCAGCTATACTAGTCCCACCTGCCAGCATTTGCTCCATATCCCTCCAAACCTGTCCTATCCATGTGCCTGTCTAACTGCTTTATAAATGTTGGGATAGTTCCTGGTTCGAGGAGGAATAGCTGAATGGATAGAAAATTGGCTTCATGGAAGGGAGCAGATGGTGATGTTGGAAGGTTGCCTTTCAGACTGGAGGCCTGTGACTGGTGGTGTATCCCAGGATTCGGTGCTGGGCACTTCACTGTTTGTCATCTATATCAATGATTGGGGTGAGAACAACATGGCATGGTCAACAAATGTGCTGATGCAAAAGTGGCTGGGATTGTAGGTAGTGAAGATGGTTGTGAATAATTACAGCATGTTCTTGATCGGTTGGCCAGGTGGGCCAAGGAATGGCTGATGTAGTTTAATACAGAGGAATGTGAAGTGCTGCATTTTGGGAGCACTGACATGGGCAGATCCTGCACAGTGAATGGTGGGACTCTGGGGAGTGTTGTAGAGCAGAAGGATCTAGGAGTACAGGTACATAGTTCATTGAAAGTGGCATCTCAAGTAGATCAGATGATCAGAAAGGCTTTTGGCACATTGGCCTTCGTCAGTCAGACCATTGAGTATGGAAGTTGGGAGGTCATGTTGCAGTTGTACAATACGTTGGTGAGGCTGCATTTAGAGTATTGTGTTCCGTTTAGGGCACCATGTTAAAGGAAAGATGTTGTCAAGCTGGAAAAGGTGCAGAGAAGATTTACGAGGATGTTGCCAGGGCTCGAGGGCCTGAGCAATGGAGAGAGGTTGAGCAGGCTAGGACTCTAAACCTTGGTGAGCAGGACGATGAGGTGTACAAAATCATAAGAGGGGTAGATGCGCATAGTCTCTTCTTGGGGAAGTTGGGGAATCGAGAACCAGAGGACATAGATTTAAGGTGAGGGGGAACATTTGGACAGGAACATGGATAGGACCGGTTTAGAGGGCCATGGGCCAAATGCCAGCAGGTGGAACTAGTGTAAATGGGACATAGAAACATAGAAACTTAGAAATTAGGTGCAGGAGTAGGCCATTCAGCCCTTTGAGCCTGCACCGCCATTCAATATAATCATGGCTGATCATCCAACTCAGTATTCCGTACCTGCCTTCTCTCCATACCCTCTGATCCCTTTAGCCACAAGGGCCACATCTAACTCCCTCTTAAATATAGCCAATGAACTGGCCTCAACTACCCTCTGTGGCAGAGAGTTCCAGAGACCCACCACTCTCTGTGTGAAAAAAGTCCTTCTCATCTCAGTCCTAAAGGATTTCCCCCTTATCCTTAAGCTGTGACCCCTTGTCCTGGACCTCCCCAGCATCAGGAACAATCTTCCTGCATCTAGCCTGTCCAACCCCTTAAGAATTTTATAAGTTTCTATAAGATCCCATCTCAATCTCCTAAATTCTAGAGAGTATAAACCGAGTCTATCCAGTCTTTCTTCATAAGACAGTCCTGACATCCCAGGAATCAGTCTGGTGAACCTTCTCTGCACTCACTCTATGGCAATAATGTCCTTCCTCAGATTTGGAGACCAGAACTGTACGCAATACTCCAGGTGTGGTCTCACCAAGACCCTGTACAACTGAAGTAGAACCTCCCTGCTCTTATACTCAAATCCTTGACATGTAAGCAAGTTGGGCCGAAGGGCCTGTTTCCAAGCTGTAAGACTCTATGACTAAGTTGCTCACCGCTAGCTTCTTGGAGGTAATCCAGGTTAGGTCCTGTAAGTGATATCTAGATCTTGATTGTTTTAGAAACATAAATGTAGTTTGATGCTTCTATGAGGGTTAACATGAAGAGCAGTTAGTTTCTATCCATTTCACGATTACTCTTTAAGTGTGGCATCAATCAAAGTTGTGCAATAAATTGTTGCATTAAATCAATACTTTTCAGCCCCCATTTCTAAGCTTTCCCTTTTTGCTTCTTTGAAATGAATAGCGAGTTTTGCAAATTATAATATTTACTTTGTGTTCTGCTGTTGATGTTGCTGCGGTGATCAAAAAATGTACCCGAGAGATGAAACAAATGAGGTGTTTCATCACCAGGACTGTTAAAGCAATTTTATCAAACCTGAAGTAACTGCAGCTGAGATCTGAACTATATTTATATATTACAAACCTCCCATTTATTAATTTGTTCCCCTCCCTCAAAGATGTTGCTTCTTCTGTACAATGTTGGATGTCTTGCAATTGGCCACACAGCTTTGGTAAATCTTTACTATGGGTGTCACTGAGCTGTTTTAGTAAAGCGGGATGGGTGTGGTTGTAGAAAGGAGTGCTTCCCATCCGCAGACTTGTACCCGCAGCAGCCTGTGACTAATACTCATGTGTGCTCCTTGCACCATGCTGCCTTTCTGTCCTAGTCAAGCCGTGATCATACAACCGACTCTGCTTATCCCGCATGTGGAGGGAGGCACAGTGGTGCAGCGGTAGAGTTGCTGCCTTACAGCACCAGCACTCCGGGTTCGATCCCGACTATGCGGGCTGTCTGTGCGGAGTTTGTACGCTCTCCCTGTGACCATGCGTGTTTTCTCCGATATCTTCGGTTTACTCCCACACTCCAAAGACGTACAGTTTTGTAGGTTAATTGGCTTGGTATAAATATAAATTGGTCCTAGTGTGTGTAGGATAGTGTTAATGTGCAGGGATCGCAGGTTGGTGCGGACCCGGTGGGCCGAAGGGCCTGCTTCCGTATCTGTACCTCCAAACTAATTCCACCTAAAAAATGTGATTGTGGTCCAGTAGACACACCTAATGGCCCTGTCCCACGGTACGAGTTTATTCCAAGAGCTCTCCCGAGTTAAAAAGAAAAAATCGAACTCATGGTAAGCACGGAGAATGAACGTAGCCGGTACGTCGGACCTCGGGGACGTCTCTTAGTGGCTCGTAACGCTAACGGCAGGTACTTGGGAAGACTGGCTAACGGCAGGTAAGCTCGGGAAGACTTGTGAAGATTTTTCAACATGTTGAAAAATGTCCACGAGAGCCCCGAGTACCAACGAGTGGCCATTACCGTAAATCTCCGAGTTCGAATCAGGGCAAACTAGGGAGAGAGAGCTCTTGGAATGAACTCGTACCGTGGGACAGGGCTATAAGGGAAAAATCCTAACTAACTTGTCATCCAGTTCATTTGTGCACAAAATAAAAGTATATGCGGAGAACAATCACTTGTAGTGCAGTTGAACCATTTGCTCTCGAAGTTCGCATTATTATCTGCACAAATGTATTACCGTTATATGACGGAGGTGGTTTGATCCTCTGTGGGTCTAATTAAAGTACAGTTATGTGCAGACCAATAGTACATGGTTGGAATTGCTGCAGTATGTCTGTCATTTTGCCTGAAAATATTTTGTATGTTCACGTAGGAATGCTGTGACTTCACCGCGATGTTGCCCTATTTTTGGGACTCTGTACAACACCAATACTCTCCAGTCATTTAAATCCACTGATAAGAAGGCCTTACTGGACCAAGTGGGAAACGAGGTACGTTGCAAAAAGGATGGATGCTTTATTCACGGAAGAAACAAGGCTTTTTATACAATGCAGATTTTTTTTAAATGTTGGTTTATATAATGTGGGTTGAGGAAAGTAAATAAAGTAATTGTCTTTCATTATCTCAAGATTCCCAAAAGACTTTATAACCAATGAAGTCATTGCGTCAATGTCCATAAACACACAAAATACGGTAGCCAATTTGAATCCAGCAAGCTCTGAGGAAATGCAATGCAATATTCAGCGGATCATTTGATTGCTCGTTGATGTGTAATTATTGCCAATCTTACCAGGGTTAATATTGCCGAAGAAAAAACTGCAGACGCTGGAAAAATTGAAGGTAGACAAAAATGCTGGAGAAACTCAGCGGGTGAGGCAGCATCCATGGAGCGAAGGAATAGGGGACATTTCGAAGAAGTGTCTCGACCTGAAACGTCACCTATTCCTTCGCTCCATATTAATGATTTGGAATAGGGAGCAAGACTAGCAAGTTTGCAGATGACACAAAGGTGGATGGCAGTGTGAACTGTGAAGAGGATGTTAGGAGGTTGCAGGGGGACCTGGACAAGTTGAGTGAGTGGGCAGATGCGTGGCAGATGCAGTATAATATAGATAAATGTGTGGTTATCCACTTTGGCGGCAAAAACAAGGGGGCAGATTATTATCTCAATGGGGTTAGGTTAGTTAAGGGGGAGGTACAGCGAGACCTGGGTGTCCTTGTACACCAGTCCCTGAAAGTTGGCGTGCAGGTGCAGCAGGCAGTGAAGAAAGCTAATGGAATGTTGGCCTTCATAACAAGAGGATTTCAGTACAGGAGTAAAGAGGTTCTTCTGCAGTTGTATAGGGCTCTGGTGAGACCACATCTGGAGTATTGTGTACAGTTTTGGTTTCCTAATTTGACGGAGGACATCCTTGTGATTGAGGCAGTGCAGCGTAGGTACATGAGATTGATCCCTGGGATGGTGGGACTGTCATATGAGGAAAGATTGAAAAGACTAGGCTTGTATTCACTGGAGTTTAGAAGGATGAGGGGGGATCTTATAGAAACATATAAAATTATAAAAGGACTGGACAAGCTAGATGCAGGAAAAATGTTCCCAATGTTGGGTAAGTCCAGAACCAGGGGCCACAGTCTTAGAATAAAGGGGAGGTCATTTAAGACTGAGGTGAGAAAAAACTTTTTTACCCAGAGAGTTGTGAATTTATGGAATTCCCTGCCGGACGATCTGCCATGATCACAATGAATGGCGGTGCTGGCTCGAAGGGCCGAATGGCCTCCTCCTACACCTATTTTCTATGTTTCTATGGTTCCAGATGCTGCCTCACCCGCTGAGTTTCTCCAGCATTTTTGTCAACCCAGTGTTAATATTGCTTCTCTTTTTGGTTTGGTGTCACATGGAACAAATTTCTTGAGGAGTAAAAGCGATGTAGGGGTGCACTTAGGAGAGCATAAATTAGACATGAGATAACTTTGGCAGATAAGTATCAGAGAAACCAAAGCTATTCTACTTTTAGTTTAGATATAGTGTGGAAACAGGCCCTTCAGCCCGCCGAGTCCGCACCGACCAGCGATATAGGAGGCAACGAAGATGTTTGTTGAGGATAGGGCAGTGGGGGTTGTCTACTTGAATTTTAGTGAGGCATGACCTGCCGCAAACAAAGCCATGTTGACCCCAATCGGCCCATTCTCTTTGTGTGAATCTTACCCTGAAGATTGTGATAAAGTGGATAAATGTGAGGTTATCCACTTTGGTGGCAAAAATAGGAAAACAGACTATTATCTAAATGGAGGCCGATTAGGAAAAGGGGATATGCAGCGCGACCTGGGTGTCATGGTACACCAGTCATTGAAAGTAGGCATGCAGGTACAGCAGGCAGTGAAGAAAGCGAATGGTATGTTAGCTTTCATAGCAAAAGGATTTGAGTATAGGAGCAGGGAGGTTCTACTTCAGTTGTATAGGGTCTTGGTGAGGCCACACCTGGAGTACTGCGTACAGTTCTGGTCTCCAAATCTGAGGAAGGACATTATTGCCATAGAGGGAGTGCAGAGAAGGTTCACCAGACTGATTCCTGGGATGTCAGGACTGTCTTATGAACAAAGACTGCATAGACTCGGTTTATACTCTCTAGAATTTAGGAGATTGAGAGGGGATCTTATAGAAACTTACAAGATTCTTAAGGGGTTGGACAGGCTAGATGTAGGAAGATTGTTCCCGATGTTGGGGAGGTCCAGGACAAGGGGTCACAGCTTAAGGATAAGGGGGAAATCCTTTAGGACCGAGATGAGAAGGAATTTTTTCACACAGAGAGTGGTGGGTCTCTGGAACTCTCTGCCACAGATGGTAGTTGAGGCCAGTTCATTGGCTATATTTAAGAGGGAGTTAGATGTGGCCCTTGTGGCTAAGGGGATCAGAGGGTATGGAGAGAAGGCAGGTACGGGATACTGAGCTGGATGATCAGCCATGATCATATTGAATGGCGGTGCAGGCTCGAAGGGCCGAATGGCCTACTCCTGCACCTAATTTCTATGTTTCTAAGATTCCTCTCGTATAGCTTCCCTACCACTGAAATGAGGCTCACCGCCTCCTAATCTCTTGCATCATCTCCACTTCACTTCTTGAACATCGGAACAGCATTGGATGCTCTCCATTCCTCTTGCCTTCGATTGTGACTCAAGGAAATGGAAAGATCCTCTTCAATGTCCCTATTTGATCTCCTCTCTTGCCTCTCTCTATAGAGATTGGAAAACATTAGGAACTGAGGGCAAGAATTTGACGCAGGGTGGTTGCTATGTGGAATGAGCTACCAGGAATAGTGGTAGAGGCAAGATAATTCCAATGTTTAAAAGACATTTGGAATTGAATATCATGGAAACAAGTTTAGAGGAATGTGGGCAAAATAAGAGGCAACTTTGTCAGCATAGACAAGTAGGGCTGAAGGGAGACACAAGAAACTGCAGATGAAGTGCTGGAGGAACTCAGCGGGTCAGGCAGCATGTGTGGGGGGAATGGACAGACAAAGTTTTGGGTTGGGTCTCTTCTTCATACTGATGGAGTGGAGGGTAGAGAGCTGGAAAAGAGGAGTGGGGTGGGGCAACGCCTGACAAGGATAGGTGGATGTAGATGGTGGATGCTGCAGTTTGATTGGCAGATGGATGGAGTAAGTGACTAAGGCTAAGAGTTTAAAAGGAGACACCGGAGGTGGGCTGAAGAGCCTGTCTCGATGCAGTAGAACTCTATGACTATCAGGAACTTTATAATATCCATTTGAGAAAGCAGACATCTTGAGGCTAGACAAAAATGTCAGCGAGTGAGGCAGCATATATGGAGCAAAGGGCTAGGTATCCACATCAGTCTGAAGAAGGGTTTCTACCCGCGACATCACCTATTCCTTTGCTCCATAGATGCTGCCTCATAGATGCTGAGTTTCTCCAGCATTTTTGTCTACCTTTGATTTTTCCAGCATCTGTAGTTATTTCTTAGACTTGAGGGTGTCCCTGACAGGCTATCCCTCCCTCAGCATTGCACTGAACAATCTGTCTAGAATTGCATGCCCCGGCGTTGGTGTAGGATTTGATTCTGCAATCTCGGGTGCAGCCACATGAGCCACAGTTGACTGATTCATTGAAAGTGCTTAATTGCCTTTACACTGGGTGAATTGGATATAGATTAACTGATCCATATAAACCATTTTTCAATACATTCATTTAGCAAAGAGTCTGAGGTGGATCAATATGAATTGCTGATAGTGATTTGGTCACTGAAATGTGATTGTATGTTGGACAAACAGTGAGGTCCTATATGATTAGAATCCTTTCCTATCCATGTTCCTGTCCACATGTTTTTTAAAAAATGCTGTCATAGTACCTGCCTAACTCCTTTCCCTGGCAGAATTTGTTTTGGTAATCTGGAATAGCAAACATTTCTACTTAATTTAACACAAAGCAATTAGCAATATTTAATTTTCTCCAAGTCTTTAGATTTCCTAAACATCATTGAGTTACGGGGGTTACACAAAAAGCTGGAGAAACTCAGCGAGTGCAGCAGCATCTAAGGAGCGAAGGAGATAGGCGACGTTTCAGGTCGAGACCCTCCTTCAGACTGGTCTGAGTTGCTCTACACACCTTTTTGAGAATCGAAATATTGCCCTTGCATCTACTTTCATGTCATCACCAAACTTGCATCCCTTACATTCTGGCCCCTCCTGCAAGTCGATGTTTTATATACAAGTGGTTCTGTTATAAAGTTCCAATAATTCCCAATGCGACTAATCAGAAATCCCAATGATTCAGCATGTATGCGCAGGTGATATTTCTTGCATTCCCATGAAACTTGTTAGGCACTGATGCCCGGGCACCTTTCAAACTTGTATAGTTTGCTGGAAGATCTTTTTTACAGCGCGGTGCAACAAATTGTTAAAAGCACAAGTGACTATGAAGTTTGGGTATTAATATGAATTTCAAAAGTTCATAAGTGATAGGAGCAGAATTAGGCCCATCAAGTCTACTCTGCAATTCAATCATTGCTGATCTATCTTTCCCTCGCAATCCCATTCCCCTTTTTCCCTGTGGCTATCAAACTACAACTCCTCCCCCTTCTGTCGTGGAGTAGACTGACTCCCCTCCCACACTCCCCCTCCCCAATCCTTTCCACTCATCACTTTAACTTCATGTATCTTGTGTTTTATGACTGTTGGCAGATCAATTTCCTTGGTGGCATAAATAAAGTTCGATCGTATTGCATTTTCCTGCCTTCTCCCCATAACCCCCTGACAATTTCACCCAATGGGCCGTAAAATCTGTAAAAATCTAACAAAATATATAGTGTGCCAGGCATTTGGAGCTTAACTGTAAAAAATCAAATGTAGCACGAGTTATGTGTTCATAGTCTGAGAAAGATGCATTTATTCTGACTTTATCATGTAATAACAAGCCTTCAGTTCATGTTGACACTTTCCCAAGGCTCTGGGTCCTTATCTTGTGCGTTAGGCTTTTATGTAGTACCTTGTTGTACATCTTCTGGAAATCCAAATACACCATATCTCTGCGTGATACAGTGCCCTCCATAATGTTTGGGACAAAGACCCATCATTTATTTATTTGCCTCTGTACTCCACAATTTGAGATTTGTAATAGAAACAAATCACGTGGTTGAAGTGCACATTGTCAGATTTTAATAAAGGCCATTTTTATACATTTTGGTTTCACCATGTAGAAATTACAGCAGTGTTTATACATAGTCCCCCCATTTCAGGGCACCATAATGTTTGGGACACAGCTATGTCATGTAAATTAAAGTAGTCATATTTAGTATTTTGTTGCATATCCTCTGCATGCAATGACTGCTTGACGTCTGCGATTCATGGACATCACCAGTTGCTGGGTGTGTTCTCTGGTGATGCTCTGCCAGGCCTGTATTGCAGCCATCATGCTTGTTTTGGGGGCTGGTCCCCTTCAGTTTTCTCTTCAGCATATAAAAGACATGCTCAATTGGGTTCAGATCGGGTGATTGACTTGGCCACTCAAGAATTGACCATTTTTTAGCTTTGAAGAACTCCTTTGTTGCTTTAGCAGTATGTTTGGGGTCATTGTCTTGCTGTAGAATGAACCGCCGGCCAATGAGTTTTGAGGTATTTGTTTGAACTTGAGCAGATAGGATGTGTCTGTACACTTCACTAAGTGAGCCAGTACCTTCAGCAGCCATACATGCCCAGGCCATAATACACCCACCACCGTGTTTCACAGATGAGGTGGTATGCTTTGGAGCTCGGGCAGTTCCTTCTCTCCTCCATACTTTGCTCTTGCCATCACTCTGATATAAGTTAATCTTCGTCTCATCTGTCCACAAGATCGTTTTCCAGAACTGTGGTTGCTCTTTTCAGTGCTTCTTGGCAAACTGTAACCTGACCATCCTATTTTTGCAGCTAACCAGTGGTTTGCATCTTGTAGTGTAGCCTCTGTATTTCTGTTCAGGAAGTCCTCTGCGGACAGTGGTCATTGCCTTTTGTGGCAAAGAATTCCACCGATTCACCACACTCTGACTAATGAAATCCCATAGTTTCCCACTGTTTACACTTCTTGAATAAGAATGTCATTGTTCCGTTGCTGATAGGTGCGACAATTAAACACTCGAGCATCACATTTATGGTTTTCGCATATGTGGATATACTCCCAGAACTCAGTGTGTTTTAAAACTTCAAACAATCTGTTGTCTCAACAGACATTAACTTTGCCGATTTGTCTGCAATTGGTCCCATTAGATTTTCTGCCTTCTGAAGGGAATTAATACAAGTTCTTCCTTATTATTTGAAAATACCCCATTAGTTATCTTTCAAATATTAATAGTGTCCTCCACCATGCCAACTCATGTTAAGTATTAAGTAAGTGAGCTGTCTTTTCCTTGCATGCCATTAGCAACTTCCCAGTCTCAATGTAGAGGAGTGCTCATTGACCCTTTTCCTCTTTATATACCTTGCTGCTAGTTTAGATTACTTTCCATTGTACTCTCATAGAAACATAGAAATTAGGTGCAGGAGTAGGCCATTCGACCCTTCGAGCCTGCACCGCCATTCAATATGATCATGGCTGATCATCCAACTCAGTATCCCGTACCTGCCTTCTCTCCATACCCTCTGATCCCCTTAGCCACAAGGGCCACATCTAACTCCCTCTTAAATATAGCCAATGAACTGGCCTCAACTACCCTCTGTGGCAGAGAGTTCCAGAGACCCACCACTCTCTGTGTGAAAAAAGTCCTTCTCATCTCGGTCCTAAAGGATTTCCCCCTTATCCTTAAGCTGTGACCCCTTGTCCTGGACCTCCCCAACATCGGGAACAATCTTCCTGCATCTAGCCTGTCCAACTGCTTAAGAATTTTGTAAGTTTCTATAAGATCCCCTCTCAATCTCCTAAATTCTAGAGAGTATAAACCGAGTCTATGCAGTCTTTCTTCATAAGACAGTCCTGACATCCCAGGAATCAGTCTGGTGAACCTTCTCTGCACTCCCTCTATGGCAATAATGTCCTTCCTCAGATTTGGAGACCAGAACGGTACGCAATACTCCAGGTGTGGTCTCACCAAGACCCTATACAACTGAAGTAGAACCTCCCTGCTCCTATACTCAAATCCTTTTGCTATGAAAGCTAACATACCATTCGCTTTCTTCACTGCCTGCTGCACCTGCATGCCTACTTTCCATGACTGGTGTACAATGACACCCAGGTCTCGCTGCATCTCCCCTTTTCCTAATCGGCCACCATCGTCAATCCTTTCTCTCAGCAACGTTTTAGTCCTCCAATGTTCATTCCTGAAAAATTCCCTGTCAACTGGCTTATCACTAGCTTAAACACTTTGTAGTTTTAGTGTGTTATAACAGATGATTTGTCTTTCTTATTGAGTCATTGCTTGAGAATGGAGTAGATTTCTACTGAGCATAATGGATAGCTGTTTAATTACCTGATAGTGCTTACCTACTAATCTTTCCTTTGGCCTGTTTTTGCAATCCACCTCTAGAAAACACTTCCTTCATGTATTTAAATCAAAGGCATTGGTTTTGGACCCAAGATGTTTGCCCTGAAATTCTAACATTGCACCCTGCAGGATTTTATTTAACCTCTTTACATGTAGCCAAATACAGGCACTGAACCCGCTATCAAAATATGGAGGGGACAGGGGGGACACCTCCATGATCAGCCATGATCATATTGAATGGTGGTGCAGGCTCGAAGGGCTGAATGGCCTACTCCTGCATATTTTCTATGATTCTATGACACAATTTTTTGGCAGCCGCACGCGCATGCACACACTCACACACACATGCGCAAGGCTTTGGAGGCTCAATCCAGCGCTAAATGTAGCTCAACTCTGCCTGTCTCGCCAGGTTAACCTACAAGCCCTGACTGGACTGATGGACACCAGCACTACATCTCCGCGCTGCCCATATTTCCCGCAAGCACAGGCAGGTTCACCTGGCGGGACAGGCAGAGTGAGCTGGGTTTTAGCGCTGCTTCTCTGCGCTGGCTGTGGGCCTGGGGGTACAGCTCGCGTCTGACTCCCGACCTCTCTGGCCACCCGTGGGGGGGGGGGGGGGGCACTAGGGTGGGGACGGGACAGCGCCGGAGAGCCAGCTGGGATCGATCCTGGCTGTGGATGAGGCACAGGTCTGTGCCACGTCTCCCTCCTCCAATCACCGCACTCTATCCTCAGTCCCCCCCCCCCCCCCACCACCACCCCACCACTACTCCTCCCTCCTCCAATCACCGCACTTTATCCTCAGTCCCGCCCCCCCCACAGTCCTCCCTCCTCCAATCATCGTGTCCCACCCCCATTGCCTGCTGACCGCCATCTCTCCCGTCCAATCGGCGCCCTCGATCAGCAGTCCCACCTCCATTGTCTCGCGGAAAGTGGATATCCGGATGACAAAAACTTGGGGGGGGGGATGTTCCCCACCTCTCAAAACATGAAGGGGCCGTGTCCCCTCTGCCCCCCCCGGGTTTTCCGCCCATAAAATAGACTCTTCTTGGAAAACACTGTTGGTATAAGAAATAATCCCTGATGTATTCTGTCGCATTATTTACATTTTGATTTGCCCTATCAATATGCAGATCTAAGTGTGTAGGAAGGAACTGCCGATGCCGGTCTACAACAAAGATAGACACAAAATGCTGGAGTAACTCAGCGGGTCAGGCAGCATCTCTGGAGAAAAGGAATAGGTGACGTTTGGAGTCGAGACGCTTCTTCAGACTGAGAGTCTGTGAGAGGGAAATTAGAGTTCTGAAAAGGTACAGAACAAATCAGAGCCAGCACCGATGACCAAGGAAAGATGGAGCCCACAATGGTCCATTGTTGGCTTTGCACGAGGTTGCTAACATTTACTTCAAGAGGGCTACAATACAAAAACTGAGATGTGATGCTGAGGCTTTATAAGGCACTGGTCAGACCACATTTGGAGTATTGTGAGCAGTTTTGGTCCCCATATCTGAGGAACAATGTGCTGGCATTGGAGAGGGTCCAGAAGAGGTTTACGACAATGATCCCAGGAATGATTGGATGAAATGGTGAGCGTTTGAAGGCACTGGGCCTGTACTCGCTGGAGTTTAGAAGGACAAGGGGATCCTCATTGAAACTTACCGAATAGTGAAAGGCCTGGATAGAGTGAATGTGGAGAAGGTGTTTCCGCTAGTGGGAGAGTCTCGGATCAGAGGTCATAGCCTCAGAATAAAAGGACATGCCTTTCGAAAGGAGATGAGAAAGAACGTCTTTAGTCAGAAAGTGGTGAATCTGTGGAATTCATTGCCGCAGCCGGCTGTGGAGGCAGTCAATGGATATTTGTACGGCGGAGATTGACAGATTCTTGATGAGTAACGATGTGGGGGGGTTAGGGGGCGCAGATAGGAGAATGGGGTTGAGAGGGAAAGATTAATCAGTCATGATTGAATGGTGGAGAACACTTAATGGGCCTAATGGCCTCATTCTGCTCCTACAAACTTATGGATACGAACAGTGAAACAGGATGACTAGGGTGGGGGAGAGTCACACGTGATAATTACACTTAACTTCTTGCATGCCTTCACTATTTATGTTTTGTCCTGCTTGGGCAACACAATGGGGGAGATAGAGATCTGTCCTATCATCGTGTGGGAAGGAACTGCAGATGCTGATTTAAACCAAAGATAGACACAAAATGCTGGAGTAACTCAGAGGGACAGGCAGCATCTCCGGAGAGAAGGAATGAATGGGTGACGTTTTAGGTTGAGACCCTTCTCCAAACCCTGAAGAAGGGTCTCGACCTGAAACGTCGCCCATAGACATTTTGTGTCTATCTGTCTTATCATTGTCCCCTTTCCCTCCATTATTTCTTCTTACCATGCGAACTGTTTCCATGCCACTATTCATCATCCATAAATCATTACTGACCACCGCAATGGTACTTTCCCTGATTCAGACCACTACCCAAGCTTATTTTCCTGTTTGTCTATTCTTTTGGAATATCGAATAACTTGGAATATCGTGCTCGCATTCCTGAATTCCCTGCAAGCACTTTGGTGTAAATGAAACTCATTTATTCTATTCGTGCTGTCAACTCATCTGTCTTACTAGAAATATTCTGTGCATTCAGATAAAGAGCTTTCAGCTTTGACTTTTCACAATGATTACTTTGGCTCAAATGTTGCTGAATATTTCCGGCTCTTTCCTGTCACACTTTGATTTTCAGTAACCCCCATCACTACCCTGTGACACTACTTCCTAATTTCTTTATGATTTATTAAACTTCCTGTAACCCTGCCTGTAATTCAAGTAATGCTGAGGCAATGGTCCCTTCCAGCAAAATGGCTCTTTCCCCAGTGGTACCAGTGCCCATGAATTGGAATCCTTTCTTCATCTTATAAGTTGCACAGTTTATTTGGACTTGGATGGAGCTTTAACATATCAAAGAGGGTCCTCAACCTGAAATGTTAACTCTGTTTCTCTTTTCACTGCTGCTGAGTGTTACTAGCAATTCTGTTTTTATTAAGACATACACAGTTCATTTTGCTGTTCATACATGCGGTTATATTCAGATTCTGAAAGCACATCCAAATGGAACTATTCTTAGTCAGGCAGTGTGAAAGATACTTCTAGATGAGCTGGGATGCATCCTCAGTGATGTGATCTGGGGTCATTGGGTGTTTCGGGTCTCACAACATCAGACACCCTCGCCCAGGCAACCCAGCCGGGGTTGATCAGGCCCCGACTTGCGCCCCAGCAGCAACCACCCACGGATCAGCCCTCTTAATCCAAAGCCACCTAGTGGCTTTCTCTGCGGCTTCGCTTGCGGATTGAATGGCCCTCTTCTTTGCCAGCCCCGTAATGCCCAACTGGTGGAGGATTTTGCAGAGTGAGCGTCCTGCAAAGCCTCTGCAGCCCACCTCTATGGGCTCATTGTATCTCTTCAGGCCGCTGTCCTGATGATCTATTTAAAATGTTCTCTATTTGCATGTCAAATGTAATTATTTCTCCTGTAGATTTGGAAAGCTATAACATCTGGCAGAGCAATTGAGGATCCTTCACTGTTGAGCACTTTTCTTCTCTTGACTTATGCGGTAAGTATATATATTTTTTTTAAGTATTATTTTTCAGAATATCTTGTCCTGTAAAACAAGATAACCAGAAAAATAGGGTAACCAGAATTAACTTTTAAGTCGTGTTATCATTACAATATTTTATTATATTGATCAGATCCTATTATTGCCATTTTGATTATTGTCCTGTAAGTGTTAATACTGTGTTAATTTTACAATGCATTTGATGACAGATAATCCCTGTGTATGGCCATTAGTGTTATGAACACATGTTTCTGTGGAATTTGTAAATCACAAACCAAAAATGCTTTTTATTTCCTATCAGGCTTGAATTTTCAACCCTTTAAAATCTTTCTACATGTTATGGCTGAAGTTAGAGATAAACTAAGCACATTTAACTACAAAATAGCTTTAGATAAACAATTTGTGTTCTTAATGTATTTACAGTTGCTATATATTTGTAATGTATAAAATCTGGCTGTGTATATTGCACGCAGATAATATGTACTGAACACAAATTAAGGAAAGGCAAAGGTTTTGAAACTAAGGGAGTAAAATAATATTTATGTTGCAGAGTAAAATACCAGCGTTGGATTTCTCCGTTGCCTCATCATATTGGGTTCACTTTTGAAAGTGTTGAGCAACCAGTTTGATCAATTTTAATAATGGTTAGCAAATTCATGTTTAAAGACTACCTTAAACAACAGGATGAAAAATGTTTTTCTAAGAATAACAATGACTCAAAGAAAAATAACACCTCTTCACTACTTCATAAATAAAAGAGCACATTTTCTAAATATCCATCAACAAGTTTTCTCTGTGGCCTCCCAAGTTGCTGTGAGATGATGCATTGCAAACTTGAAGCTGTCAAACTTCCCATTTAAACACAAATAGCCGCTGAACGTCAGTAAGAAAATACTTTCCGCAGTAGTACTGCTTTCTGCTTCTTCAGGGTTTTATTTAAAAAGTGTTTAATTTAAAATATTTAAAATTTTATTTTAAAGAACTGCATATAATTTGTAGAGTACAAATGAGGAACTGCAGATGCTAGTTTACAAGATTTAATTGATATGATTTAATTCACCACCACGGTCAAACTCCAGAACTGTGTGCTGTGTAAGGTTTGACTGATGGGGTATGGAAATATATTCTTCCTTTGATTTGTATTGGGGGGGGGGGGGGGGCTGCTTTAAAGATGAAGGCCACATTACAAGGAGGACTTGGGAGCTGTGGCATGCAAACAGTTGAAGTCTGAGGTATGATTCCTGATCTATCCTGCTTACAACAGGGCGGCACAGGGATAGAGTTGCTGCCTCACAATGCCAGAGACCCGGGTTCAATCCTGACTACGGGCACTATCTGTCTGGAGTTTGGACGTTCTCCCCATGACCTGCGTGAGATTTCTCTGGGTGCTTCGGTTTCCTCCCACACTCCAAAGACGGTACAGATTTGCAGGTTAATTGGCTCGGTGTAGTTGTAAATTGTCCCTAGTATGTGTAGGGTAGTGTTAGCATGCAGGAATCACTGGTCGGCACGGACTTGTTGGGCTGTTTCCGAGCTGTATCTCGGAACTAAACTAAACAGCAGCTTTGAAACTGGTGTCAACATTCGTTCATGTGATGGAAAATAAAATTCTGCTTGTTGTGTGTGTGTATAACATAGGAACCTTTGGTGAAAGCAGGTTTCTTTCAGATTGCCGCAGCTGAATACCTTGTCTCTGTCATTATGTTCCATTGAATATTAGAAAGTATTCGGCTCAATGACTGATCAAATATGTCCTCGGTAAAAATCATTTGTATTTTTCTAATGAAAACTAATTCTATTTCATTCAAACTATATTTTGCAGGATTTAAAGAAGTACCATTTCTACTACTGGTTTGCATTTCCTGCTTTGTGCTTCCCAGAACCGATAGTCATTGTGCAGCCACCAGTCAGCCTAGCAGACAAGTTCTCCACAAGTCAGGTATTAGCAAATGGTTCATTTCCCTCCAGGACTTTTGTAAAATTCCCAGGGATGAAAATTAATCTTTCTTTGAACTTGCACAATGCAATTCCTCTTGTTGCATTTACTCCTTCGTCTGCAAGGACAAGGTGGACCCAAAGGCCAGTTTCCATCCTGGCCATCATATAACTTTATGACTATGACTCGAGCTGTATTATCTTCATCCATTTTAAGAATTGACTGTGATTTATTTTTCCCAAACATCTCCATGTATCCCGTTCACCATTTAAAAGTACTCGGATCCCCTTTTTAAATTGAAAATGGTGTGCATCACATTTACCTGCAATGACATCAATTTAACTATTGAGGAAATCCATTGATCCCTTATAATGTACGATTTTGTAACAGGGTCATCTGTTATTGTGATATTTGTAGTATTGCAACCTATTTTTGTTACTTTGCCACACAGTGACCTATTTTTGTGACAAACTTGGATATTCAATTCAATTCAACTTTAATGTCATTGCACAAATACAAGTATAGGTACAATAAAATGCAGTTTAGCGTCGGTTCGTAGTGATAGCAATATGGAAAAATAAATACAGGGTGCAGACAATGTGGACGGAGAGACTGGAGAAATCTATCGGCGAGACTCCGAGTTCAGCAGTGTGATGGTGTTATTATAGAAGCTGTTCCTCATCCTACTAGTGCGGGACCTGAGGCTCCTGTACCGCCTCCCTGATGGTAGGAGGGCAAACAGTCCATGGTTAGGGTGTGAGGGGTCAAAGCCGCATATCCCAGTGATATAAAGGGATTTTGGGGTGGAGGGTGATTCAATTTGCAGAGGAAATAGTGTAACTGATTGTAATATTGGAATTGCATTGATAACTTGTAGTGTTAGTGACTCACCTCATGACTGTCAAAAATCCATCTCTGTCTAGTTTATTATGTATACTTGGTCGTCAAACTAGTTATGTAAATTATCTTACCATTAATAGGCGTTAATAATAAAACTGGCTAACATTCACTTTGTAACGTTAACCATGCTATCAAACCATGCCAATTTTTTAAAAAGGTCCAATTTCTCTAAATTTCAAATACTTACCTACTTTTCAAATTGTTTTAGTATCCACCTCACTATGCACATGTGAATATTCAGACTCAAATAACCTCCAATTAGCTCTATCGTCAGAATCCTTTCCTTAGATCCCTAATTGTGCACCTATTTGTCCACCAGTGAAATTAATAGTCTCAACTTTGTGGTTGCCAGTTCACTTTGCTAACAATTGCCAACAGAATGTTCATGCACCATTGACCCAGGACCTGCTCCACATCAGATTGGAAACAAATATTCACTGCGTCAGAGATAATATAAAACAAGGGTGCTTGGACTTCTGTGTTTATGTCACATTCAATTTGGAGCAGAACAGTGGGGCTAAAATTCTTGCTATTTCTTCTGTGCCATTATTAATCTAAGATCTAAGTTAAACTTTCCCAACTACTCTCAATAAGGTCTCCTATTTTGCATGCATCTTCTCCCAACTTGGCCAATCCCATTCTTTTTCCAATCATCAACTCTTCTCTATCTCTTTCCACCTTTCTTTAGTTTATTTCAAACCATTATTACCTCTCCAGTCCTGGGAAACTAGGGCCAAGTGTCCTCAAACCTGCATCCTGGTACGATCAGCTTATTCTGCACGTACGTGATGGTGAATGCTGGAGTAACTCAGCGTGTCAGGCAGCATCTCTAGAGGAAAGTAATAGGTGACGTTTCAAGTTGAAACCCTTCTTCAGACCTGAAACGTCATTTATTCCTTTTCTCCAGAGAAGCTGCCTGATATGCTGAGTTACTCCAGCATGTCGTGTCTATCTTCGGTACAAACCGGCATCCGTAGTTCCCTCCGACACCTACATGATTATTGTCTGGCACATATACTTGCTCAATGAGATGTTTGACTGAGCAACATTCCTCCATTCAGAGGTTTAAATATTGAAGTGTGTTTTTGTTATTGTGACAAATTGACTCTTATAATACAGCATGGTAGTTCTGATTTTTTTTTTTTTAAACCCGTATCATTTTATAGGCTCTGTATGTTCCAAGTTTGTGCAAAACCGTCTGTTGTTTGCTGATTTCCTTCTGTTACTTAATTAGATCCAGACCCTCCAAGAAGCCTACGATGAACTGTGCCAAAAGGAGGAGACTACAGCGGTCCCTTATTTTCTGGCCAAATACACAGAAGATTCTGTTTCATTGACAACTTTGAGAAACTGGAATGAATTTTTCAAAGGTCAAACCAAGGTACAAAGGATTAGGTGTGTAATTAAAATAAATGGTTTGGTGAGTCAGTGGTTCTGAATTGTTTTAGCTGAGCAGCCTAGACTGTTTATTAACAGCTCATACTTCTGCTGCTGGCTTGCTCATGCTGCGGATACCCATTGTAACTTTGCAGATGGCATCCATTTATAGTTTGGTGAAAATGCCTTCTGCAAGTGTTGTCCATCAACAATGCAATCACTTGGTACTAAGAAGATCTTTTATAAGGAAAATCAACTTGCTCTACTGGAAATAAAGTAATATTCATTTTCTGCATTGTTTGGTCAAAGTGCTGTACGTTAGGTTGTTAGATTCAGGATGCATGAAGAAAAGGTATGTCATACTTTGAGGTTATGTAGTATTATAGACTATGATGTTTTGCATGTGTTCTGTTAGTTTTGTTTGAAATTCTTAACCAGAGCTCTGACGCTGTTATCATTTTGTTCTGCAAGCAACAAAATTGGTTGTAAGTAGGAAAATATATCAAAACATCCCACTTATTTGCAATTGAAATTTTATATTTTCAAAGATTTCAAAATATTTTATCTAATTTGTTAAGGCAGAAAGGGAGTACAGTCAGCCTGTCGGTTTAAATGATGTGTTGTAGGAAGGAAGTGCAGATGCTGGTTTAAACCAAAGATAGACACAAAAAAGCTGGAATAACTCAGTGTGTCAGACAGCAAAAGGAATAGGTGATCCTTCTTCAGAGTGAGAGTCAGGGGAAATTCTCTGCCTCAGAGGGCCATGGAGGCAGGTTTTCTGGATGTTTTCAAGAGAGAGCTAGGGCTCTTAAAGATAGTGGAGTCAGGGGAGAAGGCAGGAACGGGGTACTGATTAGGGATGATCAGCCATGATCACATTGAATGGCAATGCTGGCTCGGTGGGCCAAATGGCCTGCTGCTGCACCTATTGTCTATTGTCTATTGAAAGGGATACGAGATATAAACAGTGATTTAGAGAGAGATAGAACAAATAAATTAAAGAAATGCAAAAAGGTAATGAGGTAAAGGAAACAGGCCGTTGTTAGCTGTGTGTTGGGTGAAAACGAGTTACAGACAATGAGACTGAGCAAGACCACTTTGTAGCTGGTATGACTTGGGTGGAAGGAATGGAGAGAGAGGGAACGCAAGGATTACTTGAAGTTAGAGAAATAAAAATTCATACCACTGGGTTGTAAGCTGCCCAAGCGAAATATGAGATGCTGTTCCTCCAATTTGCGTTTGGCCTCACTCTGACAATGGACAGAAAGGTCAGTGTGGGAATGGGAAGGGGAATGAATGTGTTTGGCAACCGGGAGATCAGGTAGGTATAGGCGGACTGAGTGAAGGGGTTCAGCCAGTACACGTTTGGTCACGCCGATGTAAATTATTTTCGAAATAAGGGCTATCTGTCTGTACTTGGGCTCAATCTAAGGATTGGTAGCTTTTTACGATTTTTTTTTTACTATGGTGGGTTAATATACTTTGATAGTTTTGCTATTTTGCAGTTGCTTATTATTTGTCACCAACTCCCTGTTACAGACAGTTTTCTTTTGCAGGTCACAGTTTGTGTCTATGATCCTTGTACCTTAACCCAGTATCCAGGATGGCCCCTGCGAAACCTTCTGGTCCTTATAGCCTATAACTGGTAAGTGTTTCAAGGTTTATATTCTGTGTTAATATTTTGGAACAAACCCTTTGTTTTTTCAGGAAATATTTTGTAGCATTTGACATGTTGTGGGCAAGTTGGGCTGAAGGGCCTGTTTCCACATTGTAGATTAGATTAGATTAGATTTTATTCATTGTCATTCGAACCTCAGAGAGGCTCAAACGAAACTCTGTTTCTACAAGCCATACAAACAGAACAATTCGTTAAAAATACACACAAACAATTCAATTCACACAAACATCCATCACAGTGAATCTCCTCCTCACTGTGATGGAAGGCAAAGTTCTTCTCTCTTCCCATCATCATTGTCGAAGCCCCAGGCGGGCGATGTTAAGGCCCGCAGCCATTAAGGCCCCTCTCTAGGCCCAAAAGGCACAAAGATGGAGCCCCCGGCGGGCGTTGGAATGTCCCGCGGCCATTTAAGACCGCACCGGGAGATGTGTGGCCCTGCTCCGGGTCGTTCCATCCCCGCGACACGGGCTGGAGAAATTGTGTTGCGGGAGCTCCGGAAAGCGGTCTCCACCCAGACCCGTGAGCTCCCGATAGTCCACCGGCAGTAATCTGCAGCTGGAGCTCCGGAGTTGGGCTGGAGCTGGAGCTCCAGAGTCGGGCCGCAACAGCGAGCCACCACCACTCCCCACGCTCCGAGGCCGGCCAGCCCCACGATGGTAAGTCTGCAGGTCCGCAGGCTCCGTGACTGGAGCCCCCAGGACGTCCCGGTCGGAGGCCGCTCCACGGTGCTAGGCCCCAACGACAACGGAGACCCGACAGGGAAAAGGTCGGGTCTTCCGTGCAGGGAAGAGATTTTAAAAGATCCCCCCTCCACCACCACCCCCCACATATACACAGTTAGAAACAGTACCAGAAAAAACACGAACAACTACAATTAACTAGACAAAAAAAAAGAAAGACAGGCTGTAAGGGCCGCTGCAACGTGAGTCGCGCCGCCGTATGATCTATCACTATAAAAGGAAAGATAATATTGCTGTGTATGGAGACGCCAATATTATTGTCTGATGTGGCATGGATTGTATCATCATCATCGTTGAAAACATCAACAGGCACGTTGCCTTACAATGGAATGTACGACAGTGATCGCAACTTCTACTGAAGTGTGGATGGCCGTTGGCTCGCTAGGAGCTCATCTGCCCTTTGACAGGTCTTGTTTTTGGTCCTGCTGGGGGCCCACAGCCCCCTGCTCACCTGGCAAACCAGGTGGGGGAGACGGTTTAGTCGCCCACTATCCGACCATGGAGCAGGTAGTACGGGATTACATGGCACCCGTGGTGGGGGGATCTCCCCCCAACCTGACATGGATTGTAAAATAGTTATATAGCATAACTACAATGTCAGATTTGATCTTCTGATATTTCTCGGGACATACACCTTCCCTGAATGAATTAAATAAAGATCTATTTTTTAAATATTTTATTTTATTGGCTGTTAAGTTTCTCAGATAAGCAGTGTCAGTTGTTTCTTTCATTTTGCAAACTATTCCATGATTTAATTAATTTTCCCTGTGATGATAGGGGCAGCTTTCTGGACTCGCTTGAGGTTCTCTGCTTTAGAGATCGGACTCTGCAAGGGGTCAGGGACACCAGGCACAGCATCTTCTTTGAAATAAAACTTCCACAAATAGCATCGGTCACAGGTAATTGCTGATCTGTATTGCTGAACAACTTGGAAAAATGTTCTGCAGGATATTTTATGACAAGAAATGTCTGGTCTTGTTACATTATGATCAAAGTCTGTGGAGTTTTCAGTAAGCTTATAGTTAATTGATACCCATGTTACTTGTAGAAATGGATATGCCAAAAAATTGCAAAATGCATAATACAGTGTGCTGTATGAATCTGTCTCTTAGAAATGTATTGGGCAATTACTTCATAAATCTCAAAGTGTGCAATTAGTTTCTTGTAGGTACTTCCTGCATTCTCTGTACTAAGCACATGTGTTTAAAGTTGGCATCCAGTGTTACAACAAGTGCCTGGGTTTTGTCACCCGTGATTTTTCAGAATATTATTATCCACTGCTGCAGAAGCAGGCCATCATTGTGCCTGTAAGTCTAGTGCCCCCAAGTCTATTTCAGCATGATATCTCCACTCGGATATGCCTCCTACCCCACTACCATTGTTTCCCCTTTTCCTAATGCACTACTGACCCTTGACCACCACTCCTTCTCATACTTCCTAACCAACCATTGCCCCAATACATTCACACACCGATTCGAAGCTGTATCTTGTTCTCGCCACCCATAGGCTTTAATTTTGTCCACAAACCCGGGACTTAACAGATTTATGAGCTCCAATGGCAACATTCGCAAAGGGAAACTTGGAAAGAGAAATGTCGGATGGCACGGTGGCGCAACGGTAGAGTTGCTGCCGCACAGCATGAGACACCCAGATTCAATCCTGTGACCATTCTCCAGGGGCTCCAGTTTCTTTTCACACTTCAAAAAACATGCAGGTTTGTAGGTTAATTGGCTTTGGTAAGTTATTAAATTGTTTCTAGTGTGTAGGATAGTGAGTGTACCAGGTGATCCCTGATCAGGCATGGATGGGCCAAAGTGCCTGTTTCAGCACTGAATCTCTAAAGTCTAAAGTAAAAGGCCTTTTTTAAGTTCTGATCAGGAGCATACCAACATGGGCCTCTTGTGCAACTGAACTTGCCAGAAGTGAACTGTGAACATAACATTTACTTCACTATTGCGCCTTTTTGCGAGTAAGCTGCAATCCTGATGTTTGAAAATGAATTTGCAGGTTGTCCAAAGTGTGTTGGTTGGGAAAAAAACCAGAAAGGAGGCCTGGGTCCGAGGATAGTCAATCTCAGTGAATGTATGGATCCTAAGAGGTAAGCAAGAAGCCAGAGCGGTTGCCTCACCTGAGCCCCAGGCTCAACACCAGGCCCACAGCCTCCGCGTTGCAGAATTCAATACCACGGTGACTGACTCTCCTGGGTCCTACTGCTCCCCCCCTTCCTACAGGGAGCATCAGTGGGCGTTCCACTGGGTCTTCCCCTTCCCCTTCTTTTAATCAGGAGCCTTCTACCCTCTTTGGACCTTTTTATTTCTAAACGCCGATGTGTCTTCAACTTCTCAACTTTTCCACTCCCTTTATCTACTCTGACCTCACCCCCTCTGAATTTACAGCCCTCCGCTCACTCTGCAGCAGCCCCGACATTATCATCAAACCCACCGGCAACGGAGGCGCCCACGTAGTCTGGTGCGCTTACCTCTACCTGAGGCCAGGTGACAACTCTCAGACACCTCCTCCTACTTATCCTTGAACCATGATCCCACAGATGAGCACCAGGCCTGAATCTCAAACACCATTTCTAATTTGATCACTTCATGTAGGTATGTTGCAAAACTTACCTTTAGCGGCGCTGCAGTTCTGCCGCTCCCTGTGTGCGCGTCTTTGGCGCCTTTCAGATGGGGGCGGGCTTAAAGTGCCGTTTTTCCACAGACTGGGATAATCGATGAATGTCGGGCGATTTAGTTGCGGAAGAAAAATCGCTCCGACATTTCATCAATGAAGGTATTTTTAAATTACTCTAGATTATTTATTAACTAGAGTAATTTAAAAATCACCTTCAAAAGCCGTGAGCACTGACAACCGGAAGGATTTTCCGTAGGGGAGAAAAAAAGGTAAATAGTTTATTTTTATATTAAAAGTTGGTTTTTCGGGAGACTTTAATAATATTTTCATGTTGCGAAATGGGGTCTCAAAAAATTAATGAACAAACAATATTTTTCCCCCCGACTTCACCGCTAACCGCAACGTTCCAATCCACCGCATTCCACTAAAACCCACTCGCTAGTTGATTTAAATGGCCATTAATTTACAGGAATCAAACACTAAATTCCTTCTATTTGGCCCAGAAATTCATGAAAATGAGATTTAAAAATTATGTTATATTGTGGATTATTGTGTGAATGTTATTTGGACACTTAGGCAATTTAAAAAAAGTTTATCTTTTCTTAAGAAATGGATAGATGTTTAGATCTACTCATTGAATTTTGTAATTAGCTACAATTAGATAACTAACTAATTATATGCTTTAATTTCAGGTAATCCAAGTAAGATTGTTTCATATTTGTTTCAGAATGCTTCAATCTATAATAACTGAAAATTTCATTGAGTTCTCTTAATTTTTAAGAAAGTTATGGGCTTTTAATTTTTCCAGATCACAGCTTTTGAGTTAAGTCAATTGAAAGGCAATGGGGAGCAAGATGCTAATTTCCGAGTATGAAAATGGCCATAACTTTCTTAATACTGAAGATATGAAAGTAAATTAGGTGTCAAATTAAACTTCTTTTTATGCTTTATCTGATGGGATAAATTGCAGACAATTTTTTAAATCTCAAAATTTTGTAACATTGCTACTTCATGCTGTCTGCCCTCCCAAGCCTCCAACCTTATTGTTACCCAGCCCCGCACAGCCCGGTTTTATCTTCTCCCCACAATCCAGAAACAAAACTGCCCTGGCACACCGTTGTTTCTGCCCGCTCCTGTCCAACTGAATTAATTTCCATGTACCTTGACTCCATCCAATCCCTCCCAATCTATGTCCAAGACACCTCACACTCCCTTTGTCTCTTCAATGACTGTCTTATTGTCTATTGTTTTCCAAGCCCCAGCTCCCTCATCTCCACTCTGGATGTTCAGTCCCTCTGTACCTCCATCACCCGCCAAGAAGGTCTTATAGCCCACTGTTTCTTCCTTGACTGCAGAACCAGCCAATTTCCCCACTACCAACGCTCTCCTCTGCCTAGCAGAGCTGGTCCTTACTCTTAACAATTTCTTCGACTCGTCCCACTTTCTCTCAATCCAAGGCGTATCTATGGGCACTCGCATGGGGCCCAGCTATGCCTGCCTCTTTGTAGGGTACGTTGAACAATGCCTGTTCCAGGTGTACATTGGCCCTATCCCAGAACTCTACCTCCACTACATTGGCGACTGCATTGGGGCTACGTCCTGCACCCATGCAGAACTCACGGACTACATTAACTTTACTACTAATTTTCATCCTGCACTCAAATTCACTTTGACCATCTCCAACATTTTCCTACCGTTTCTTGATCTCGCCATCTCCATCATAGGAGATAGACTATCGGCTGACATCTATTATAAACCTACTGCCTCCCACAGCAATCTAGACTACACTTCTTTCCATACCGCCTCTTACAAAGACTCTATCCCCTACTCCCAATTCCTCCGTCTATGCCGTATCTGTGCTCAGGATGACGTGTTCCATACCAGCACATCGGAGATGTCCTCATTCTTTAGGGAATGGGGGTTCCCTTCTTCCATCATAGATGAGGCACTCAATTTCCACTTTCCACAGAGACCGTTCCACCTGAAACTCACTGGTCAACTTTTCCCTCCTCACCCAAACCACCCCCTCCCCAGGTACTTTCCCCTGCAACCGCAGGAGATGCCATACCTGTCCCTTTTCCTCTTCCCTTGACTCCATCCAAAGACCCTGAGAATCTTTCCAGGTGAGGCAGAGGTTCACCTGCACCTCCTCCAACCTCATCTACTGTATCCGCTGTTCCAGGTGTGGACTCCTATATATCGGCGGGACCAAGCGCAGGTTCGGCGATCATTTCGCCGAACACCTTCGCTCAGTCTGCCTTAACCTGCCTGATCTCCCGGTTGCTAAACACTTTAACTCCCCCTGCCATTCCCACACTGACCTTTCTGTCCTCGGCCTCCTCCATTGTCAGAGTGAGGCCCAGCGCGAATTAGAGGAACAGCACCTCATATCTTGCTTGGGCAGCTTACACCCCAGCGGTATGAATATTGACGTCTCTAACTGCAAGTAACCCTTGCTTTCCATCCCTCCTTCTTCCCAGTTGTTCGACCAGTCTGAATGCCACCAATTACATGTTTTCTCTTTTGCTTTGTCACCTTTACCTCGCTAACAATGTTCTATTCTACATTTTCCTTGAAACATGTCTTTTTATGTCTAATTTTCACACATCATGCTTCCTTCTGTCTGTGTCTCCCTCTCTCTTGACTCTCAGACTGAAGAAGGGTCTCGACCCGAAACGTCACCCATTCCTTCTATCCTGCTGCCTGTCCCGCTGAGTTACTCCAGTATTTTGTGTCTATCTTCAGTGTAAACTGTCATCTGCAGTTCCTTCCTGCATCTTTTTTAGCCAATCTAGTTCCTGATGTGCACTTGTTCATTCTGCATAAATCATTTACACTGATTGATCTATTCATCAATATTTTGCAACGTAAGATCAAGGAACGCCATTCATCTTTCAACTGGGCACACTGAATTCACCAATTTCAAATGACAACCCTTTACTGTTTGTAATAGAACTAGATTATTCTTGTGTAAGATAATCGATATGAAACATTGTCTCAGTGTTTCTCTCTTCTCAGATAATGCCATGCTGCTGGGTAGTTCCAGCATTTACATGTGATATTTTCAGCAACTGCTGTATTCTGCATCCCTTTGGGATGTTTCAGCAATATTTATTTCTCCTTCACCCTCATTCATCATCTTCTATTTCCACCTCTCTCTCTCTGACAGATCAGATATGAATTCGAGAGAGTGGTGAATACTTGTTAGAAATCATTGCCGTGAATCATTGCCTAGTTTCTTTCCATTGACATTGAGTTCTCCAGCAATTTTGCGCCCATTACAGATTTCTAGCTATTGACAATTTTCTATTACCTATAAAGTGGAAATAATGCTATTTAATTGAAATGGACAGTTCTAAATAATGTAGGTTGCAGTGTTCCAGGGATTTCAGCAGATACATTTATCTCTTGTTCTGAAGGCTGGCCGATTCGTCTGTTGATCTGAATCTAAAATTAATGCGTTGGCGCCTGGTACCAACCCTTGATCTGGACCGTGTGGTGACAACGCGGTGTTTGCTACTGGGAGCTGGGACACTTGGCTGCAATGTAGCACGTACTCTCATGGTAAGGAATCGTTTAACTGTCACAGAAATGTACTGCATAGTTATGGGCCCTTGCAGCCTACATTCACGCCTACCTTGTCCATGTTATTTATCTGCAACAGGCCCTTATTATCCCTCCACACTTTTCCCATCCAAGTACCATGTCTTTTAAGCACCTCATATTTCACTTGGGCAGCTTGCATCCCAGCGGTATGAACATTGACTTCTCCAATTTCAGGTAGTTCTTGCTTTCTCCCTCCTTCCCCTCCCCTTCCCACAACCTACAGTCTCCGCCTCTTCCTTTCTTATTCCTGTCCCCCCGTCCCCCACCTCCACATCAATCTGAAGATGGGTCTCGACCCGAAACATCACCTATTCCTTCGCTCCATAGATGTTGCCTCACCCGCTGAGTTTCTCCAGCATTTTAGTCTACCTTTGATTTTCCCAGCATCTGCAGTCCCTTCTTAAACATGTCTTTTAAACAAATGGCTTTGAAACATTTCAATAGTATTTGCCTCCGCCACTATCCCTTCCTTTGTGTGGGAGGATTTATTATATCAGATATCTGTTACAAAGTTGAAATTGTAAAGACCATTTTGCTCAAATATGGATTTCTGTAAATGAACTGCTTTATGTCGAAAACATGTGATGGAACCTGGATCATTAGAGGTATTCAAAGTGAGTTAGATAAACAGTTGAGGAATACATTGAGGAATAGAGGGGTATGGAGAATTGTGGGAGAAGAGGAGTTGAGGCCAGTGTAGATCAACTATGGTTATAATAAATAGCAAGGCAGGATGGAAGCCTACTCCTGCTCATATTTTCTTGTGTTTTTTTTTTAATGAGATCACACACTCAAAATATATAATGATGGTTTTGTACTGCAATCTACCATGAATAATTATGATATAAAGTTTGACTACAGGTGGGTAGCATGGGTCAATGGGGTAGTAGTAAAAAGACTGGTATTATTGAAACTCTTGGAATGAAAATGTGTTAAAGTACCTGGTTGTGTGAAGTATGTATTAACCTGGTGTGACTGTTACATATTCTGTTTCTGTCGCAATAAATGTTGCCAAGATACTTATAGTTTAAGAACAGCATAACATTGATACTTTTAAAAAAAAATAAAGATATTTTCAACTTTAAATTTGCTCAAATTTGCTTTGAATATTGCTTAACAAATATTAGTTTTTTACAGGCTGCGGGGTTATGCATGAAGAATGTCCTTTAATAATTAAAATCTTCACAGATCTATACATTTGGAAAGGGGTCATTAATTGCATTTGATCTCTGCTGATTCTGTCAACGGGATTGGCGGTTAATCCCACTTTATTACTCTTTCCCCGTGACCTTGTAAAATTATTTAAATTCCTTCCCTCGACATATGCGTCCAATTCCATTTTGAAACCTGACATTTATAATGCTCCAACTGTGTTTTAATCAGAACAAGTCCATTCTGATTGTGCTTGCTTAATTGTAAAAATTGAAGTGAGATGGAATGTGTGACACAAGATAAAGGTAGAATTTTTTTTTAAACTGCCGTTGCTGGAAATTTGAAATAAAAAACAGAAAATTCTAAAAACATTCAACAGGTCAGGCAGCATCTTTGGAACAAGAAACTGAGTTTAACGGTGACTATTCCTCAACATGAAATGTTACCTTGGCATCTCTTTACACTGATGTGACCCTGGGTGTTTCAGGCATTTTCTACTTTTCTTTAATGATAGAATAAAACTGTTTGGTTAAATGAGTCTGCACTGAGTTGCATAACAAAGCCACTGGTTTGTAAGTACACATATTTAAATTCTGCCCCAGGGACTTATTCTGCTCTCAAGAGAACAAAATCCTGTGCATATAAACAAAGACTGTGGATCTAAAATGTATACAGATTAGATTAAATTGCTCATAAAATGATGTGTCCTTCAATGGTTTCAGAGTTGGGGAGTAAGGCAGATCACCTTTGTGGACAATGCAAACGTGTCCTACTCCAACCCAGTGCGCCAGTCCTTGTATGAGTTTGAAGATTGTCTCGATGGTGGGAAACCCAAAGCGCTAGCTGCAGTGGAGAAACTGCGGAAGATCTTCCCAGGAGTGGTGAGCACAGCCATTTAACGTTGTTTTCTGATAAATGTGGTTATGATTTATGACTCATTGCTGCTCACGGGTTTATTATTGGTTTCTTTGTCATTTGAATGGCAGCATTCAGTTTTATGGTGTTGCACAAACCCTCTTGCATTCTTGTGTAGGAATGAAATGCAGATGCTGGTTTAATTCGAAGATAGACACAAAATGCTGGAGTAATTCAGCGGGACAGGCAGCATCTCTGGAGAGAAGGAATGCGTGACATTTTGGGTTGAGATCTGAAGAATATCTCTAGAGATGCTGCCTGTCCCGCTGGGTTACTCCAGCATTTTATGGTAGACAAAAATGCCGGAGAAACTCAGCGGATGAGGCAGCATCTATGGAATGAAGGAATAGGTGACGTTTCGGGTCAAGACCCTTCTTCAGACTGATGTGGGGGTGGAGGGGGCAGGAAGAAGAAAGGAAGAGGCGGAGACAGTGGGCTGTGGGAGAGCTGGGAAGGGGAGGGGAAGAACTACCTGAAATTGGGGAAATTGTTCATACCGCTGGGGTGTAAACTACCCAAGCGAAATATGAGGTGCAGCTCCTCCAGTTTGCAGTGGGCCTCACTCTGGCCATGGAGGACGCCCAGGACAGAAAGGTCGGATATACGGAATGGGAGGGGGAGTTGAAGTACTGAGCCACCGGGAGATCAGGTTGGTTAATGCGAACTGAGTGAAGGTGTTGGACGAAACGATCGCCAAGCTTGGGCTTGGTCTCACTGATGTAGAGAAGTTGACACCTAGAGCAGCGGATGCATTAGATGAGGTTGAAGGAGGTGCAGGTGAAGCCAAAGTTTTTTTACGTACAGTTCAGTAAAATATTACGATACATGAGCACAATCTTAGATTAAGTCCAAAGTGTATAGAAATAGACAACTGAAAGAATGCACAAGAGTTGCCAGGTTCTGGCACCATTTTCAAAGTTCAAGTTGCTTTAGACTTCAGACACAACGCGGAAACAGGTCCTTCCCACCGAGTCCGCGCTGATCAGCAATCACCTCGTACGATAGGACGATACTACACAATAGGGACAATTTTACACTCTTTTACCAAAGCCAGTTAATCTACAAGTCTGTACGTTTCAGAGTGTGAGTGGAAACTGGAGCATCTAGAGAAAACCCACGTGGTCACAGGGAGAATGTACAAACTCCGTACAGGCAGCAGATGTACTGCCTTTAAGTGCAGCTGGCCATAAAGGGCCCGTTCTCCTGGTGGTGTTTCAAGGTTGTAGGCATCGCACTCTGGTACAGAAACTGCTCTGCTCTTCACTGCCTGAATCTGCAGAAAGCGGGGCCAGTCCATCACAGCCTGGTCACTTCCTTCCGTCCACTCCATCTTCATGGTGAGTTGCAAAGGGGAGCCTAGAACTTTTATTGAGAATGCCTACCCCCTGATCATTCCCTTTTCTTTCAACTGTCTTCTGGAAGAACATACAGGAGCTTGAAAGTTCAGTCGCTCAGAGAACAGCTTCTTCCCCACTGCTGTCTGATTCTTGAACTAACCATAGAAACATAGAAAAATAGGTACAGGAGTAGGCCAATGCCTCTTCAACTCCCTCTTGAAAACATCCAGTGAATTGGCCTCCACTGCCTTCTGAGGCAGAGAATTCCACAGATTCACAACTCTCTGGGTGAAAACGTTTTTCCTCATCTCATTCCTAAATGGCCTACCCCTTATTCTTAAACTGTGACCCCTGGTTCTGGACTCCCAACATCGGGAAATATTTTCATGCATCTACCCTGTCCAATCCTTTAAGAATGTTATATAATTCTTTAAGATCCCCTGTCATCCTCCTAAAATCCATTGAATACAAGCCCAGTCGACCTATTTTTTCATCATATGTCAGTCCTGCCATCCCGGGAATTAACCTGGTGAACCTACACTGTACTCCCTCAATAGCAATAATGTCCTTCCTCAAATTAGGAGACCAAAATTGCACACAATATACCAGGTGTGGTCTCACCATTGCCCTGTACAACTGCAGTAGGACCTCCTTGCTCCTGTACTCAAATCCTCCCACAATGAAGGCCAATTGGCTTTCGTCACTGCCTGCTGTACCTGCGTGTTTACTTTCAGTGACTGATGTACAAGCACACCCAGGTCTCGTTGCACCTCCCCTTTTCCCAATCTGACACCATTCAGATAATAATCTGATTTCCTGTTCTTGTCACCAAAGTGGATAACCTCACATTTATCCACGCTATTGTGCATCTGCCATGCATCTGCCCACTCATCCAACCTATCCAAGTCATCCTGCAGCCTCATAGCATCCTCCTTGCAGCTCACATTGCCATCCAGCTTTGTGACATCCGCAGACTTGGAGATGTCACGTTTAATTCCCTCCTCTAAATTGTTAATATATATTGTAAATAACTGGGGTCCCAGCACCGAGCCTTGCAACACCCCACTAGTCACTGCCTGCCATTCTGAAAAGGACCTGTTAATTCCTACTCTTTGTTTCCTGTCTGCCAACCAGTTCTCTATCCTTGTCAATACCCTACCCCTCCTATCATGTGCTCTAATTTTGCATACTAATCTCTTGCGTGGGACCTTGTCAAAGGCTTTTTGAAAGTCGATATACATCACATCCACTGTCTCTCCCTTATCCATTCTATTTGTTACATCTTCAAAAAAATTCGGAAGATTAGTCAAGCATGATTTTCCCTTCTTAAATCTATGCTGACTTTGACCGATCCTGTCACTGCTTTCCAAATACGCAGCTAAAATATCTTTAATAATAGACTCAAGTACCGTCCCCACTACCGATGTAAGGGTAACTGGTCTATAATTCCCTGCTTTCTCATTCCATCCTTTCTTAAAAATTGGGGTTACATTGGTTACTTTTTCACAAAAATTGGGGTTACATTGGTTACTTTTTCACACCCCCTTCAGATTAAAACAGTGCAAAAAATAAATACATTTCCGCTTCAAATTCCTTGGCATTAACATCTCAGATGACCTGCCCCAGCATATAGATGTAATTGCAAAGAAGGCAAGCCACCAAGTCTACTTTCTTGGAAGTATAGAGATTTGGCATATCACCAAATAGTCTTAACAAACGTCTGCAGATGTATTGTAGAAAGTATTATGACTGGTTGCATCGGGACCTGGTATGGCAGTTCTAATGCACAGGAATGTAGGAGGTTGCAGAGAGTGGCGGACTCAGCCCTGTACATCGATGGCACAGCATTTCTCTACATCCATGAGGCACCACATCCTCTCATCAAGCATCTGCATCATCTGGGCCTTGTCCTCGTCTCGCTGCTAACATCAGGTAGGCGGTACATGAAGTTTCATGCCAACAGTTTGATAACAGCTACATTTCTACAACCAGCGGGTTCTTAAACCAACCCATTCAAGCTTAATATTAGTTGAACAATGAAACGCCACAGACCCCTTCTTGCACTCCTATGGACATTTTTCAAATTGTGTTTTGCACTTATATCAGTTTTCTTGCAGACTTTATTATATTTACTGTCTTGTTGTATAGTTTGTTTTTGTGTGTTTATCCGAGTCGATGTGCCTGTGATGCTGCTGCCAGCAAGATTTTAAATTGTTCTTGTACCTCATCCTGGTTGTGTGTGTGTGCATATAACAGTAAACAATAAACTCGCACCTGATCACACTACAATCTTTCCAGCACTCTCCTGTTTTATACTTCTTGTATTTATCATTTCTGCATGTATACTATTCACTTTGAGCTCCATGTAAACTAGGATTCTCACTGCACCCGGGTGGAAATGACAACAAGCTAATCTGAATAAATTTGCTTCAACTCATAAAATTGATAACATTCCTCAAGCTTTGAGAAAATACAAAAGTTATTATTTAACAAACAGAACTATTTGCACAAAGTCCTTGAGACAGCATTTATGGAGCCAGAGGCTATCTGGCTTAATATAAGTATTGAAATGCCCTTGTACAGTTTATACCCGCATGAAAAGTTCATATTTGTATTGTACAAATTGTAAGATCTTACTGAGCTCAAAGGTTTGGTCAATAATTTGGTATTGTTGATTTAATGTTTAACATCTTGCATCAAACAAGAGTGCTTGACATAGTTTGCTTCTCCTTTTCTCTTTGGCTGATTATATATTGATTTCAGCTTAATTAGTAGAAACCGATCTACTGGTTTTGAATCTGCGTTTTGAATAGTTGCTGTGGGATACTCATTGAATTCTTTAATCTTAGAAACATCTTCAAATTAAACCACACCCTATTCTGCATTCATGGGAATACACATCCAGTCAGTGCAATTGTTGTTCATAGTTTACTTTCTTTTAGCACTGGTGGCTTGCTGGTAAATCAATGTCAATCTCGTATTCTAGTGCAAAGAATTAAGTGCAGTGCATCAAATATGCATCTATCTAGAGCTTTGTCCAGTGGTAGAATTACTGTATAATGAAGGCCAAAGGGGTCAATGTATGATGATTGCCATTAGGGGTGCTGTCCTGTCCGGCAGCTGTCTTTTTTTTCACTTTTTTAAATTTTTAGTACGTTAAAAGTGTGTTAGTTGAGGGTCTAATCTTTTTATGTGTGGGAGGGGAAGGGGGGAAATTGCCTTTCAAGTCCCTACCTGGTCAGAGAGGCGGCTTTCCTCCGGGCAACACCTTTGACCCGTCCTCGCGGCCTACCAGCTTGGGCCTGGAGTGGCGTTTCCTGAGGGGACCGGCCAGTACCTCTGCTTTGGCGGCGGCACACCGCTGGAGCACTATCGCAGAGCGGGCGATGCCGTGCCTGGGTCGCCGTTCTAGAACTCCGGTATACTAGGATCTGCCGATTGAACATCGCGGAGCTGCGGTCTGTGGAGCGGCCAGCCACGGGCGGCGGCACTGACTTTAACATCAGGAGCTCTTGCCTGGGATCTATCCAGCGCGGCCTGTTGGCATCGGAAGCTGCGGTCTCCGGTTAGGAAGCAGCCGTTCCAGGCATCCCAAGCCGCTGGGAGGATTCTCCCGACGCCAGAGCACCATCACCCGGCGAGAGGGCCTGAAACATCGGGCCTCCGTAGCGGCGACTGTGGAGGCCTCAATAGGCCCGACCATGGGTGGACAAGAGGACGGGGACTGGACTTTGTGCCTTCCCTCACAGTGGGAACCATTGTGGGGGGATGTTTTTATGTTTTAATGTTAAATTTCTTCTTCCATGTTATGTTGTATTTTTATTAGTGTGCTGCAAGGACACCTGGATTTCCCTTGAAAAGGGGATAAATGAAGTATTTATTTTTATTATTATTGTTAAAGTCCCATCGGTCTTTTTAATTGTGAGTTCCATAAATCACATATCAATGTTTTTCATGTTTGACCTTGTAGAGAATGCCACATTTTTTAATCAGGTACAGAGGCTGATAACTAAAATATAATCACTCCATGTTATATATGTGGGCATTAGGGACTTGCCTTTCAGTACACATGGTACATTACTTTGAGACATTGAGGTTCAATTCACAAATTGTGAAAAGACATGCACAAATGCAGTGGTATGCCAGTTGCGTTTAATTCAGAAGACTGAATTACTGATCTGGAGATTCAAGTTCAACTTCCACGATGGCAGTCAGAGAATTTCAATTCAACAATTAAAAACGAATGTCAATAATGGTGACTGAAAATTCGAGCATATTCCATCCAGTGGACCTAATAGTCCTCACTCAGTCTGGCATTATGTGCAACTACAACCTTACAGCAATGTAGCCGGATGGTAGTCATCGTGAAATACAGCATGGAAAGAACCTCTCTGTCGACATTAATCCCAATGTTTTAAATTCTCCCTTGTGTATTCATTAACTACCCATATATTCTCCTCATATATATATATATAGGAATAGTTTATAGTGACCTATTTAAGGTACCAACTCGCATGTATTTGGGACAGGGAAAGAAACAGGAGCAACCAAGGTTCAAGGTCTTTTATTGTCACGTGTACCAATTAGGGTACAGTGAAATCCGATTTGCCATACAGCCATACTAAAAAAAGCAACATGACTACATAAAAGTTAACATAAACATCCACCACAGCCAATTCCCCACATTCCTTACTGTGATGGAAAGCAATAAAGTCCAATCTTCTTCCCTCTTTATTCTTCCGTGGCCGAGGCAGTCGAACCATCCGCAGTCAGGTCGATCGAAGCTCCCGCAGCCGGTGGTCCAAGCAGCCGCGTCGGAGCAATCAAAATCACAGGAAAAATGTTCATACTCACCTAGACAGAACGCAAGGTCAAAATTGAATCTGGTTCACTAGTGCTGTGATGCAGCAGATTTATTAGCTGCACTACTGTGCGTCGTTAACTCTTTTTAAATGACTTGGCTAGTCTGTCATTTCAAAGTAATTAGGAATGGGTAATAAATACAAACCTTGCCAAGTGTGCTTTACAAATTATGAGAAGCAAGAAAATTGTGAAATATTCTGATCTGTCGAGTTCAAAGTGATGTCGCACCAGGGCAAAACTTTGCCTGCCAGAATTGCGCCCATTCAGTTAATCTACCAATGTTTCTTTATAAAGAGCGTGTTGTTACATATAGTTCCCAGAACCTTCCCAGGTAGTCAGGGCAGTGAAGAAGATGTTTGGCACACTTGCCTTCGTCTGCCAGGGCATTGGGATGTAGTGTTGCAACTCTACAAGATGTTAGTGAGACCACACTTGGAGTGTAGTGTGCAGATCTGGTCACTGAGCTGTATGAAGGTTGTCATTAAGTTACGACTTGCCGCCACCCGTTATAGTCGCAGCAGCTCGCCGGAAATTTTCAAAATGTTGAAAATCCAGCGGCGACCAAACAACGGTGCTACTCATGACCATACAGGCATCAGTGATTTCACACAAATAGGGCTCGAAATTAGCGGTTGCTTGGGTGCCAATGACCACTCAAAGTGCCGCCGGGCAACCTAAACGGCGAGTCATTTTGCCCGGCTTGGCGCGCAAATACTGGTTTATACCGAAAGACACCAAAAACTGGAGTAACTCGGCGGGTCAGGCAGCATCTCTGGCGAATAGGAACGTGCCGTTTCATGTCGGCGGCGGTGGCAACAGCTGTAGTGCGGGGCAAAGATACTAGGAGTGGGGTGACGAAGGGTCGGAGCGAAAGACGGGCCCCCGGCAGAAGGAGGCCTCCCTCTCCCGCGCTGTTGTTGGATTTGCAGGAAACATACTAGTATCGCACTGATAACAGCCGCTACCTGCTAACGGCGCTTGCAAAACAACCCCTCTCGCACGCCGAGGAGGGAGGGAGAGGGAGGTCTTCTTCCGTCGGGTAGGGTGCGGGAGGGGGAGGCGGCAGTGGAGCTGCTGTTGCGGCCGCTGTTGCCCCTGAAGCAGCTGCACCAAAGATCCTATAGCTATAGGATCTTTCAGCTGCACCGTCATGAGGAGATCCCAACCGCCTCCCCCTTTAACGCGGCACTTTGGCGTTGGACGGCCAAGGCATCGAGGCAATGTTGTCCGAGGAGCGCTGACCTTCATTCCTCCCCACCTCCTCTGCCCCTTCCTCTCTCTCTCTCTCTCTCTCTCTCTCTCTCTCTCTCTCTCTCTCTCTCGCTCTCTCGTTCTCTCTCTCTTCCCCCCCCCCCACCCTTCTTATCCTGGGACCCCTCCTCTCCATCCCGCACTGATCCCCATTCCCTCCTCTGTTCAGTCCTCACTTACATCCCCTGCGTTCCCCTCCCGATCTACCCCCCCCCCCCCCAATTTATCCATCATCCTAACCACCTCGCGTTGATTCTCCTGCCACCCCCCATCCATCCTACACTGGTCCCACAATTCATCCTGTACTGACCCCCCTTCCCATCTATCCTGCACTTCTCCCCCGTTCATACTGCACTGAACCACCCATTCATCCCGTACTGACCCACCCTCCATTTACCCTGCACCAATCCCCCCCCCATCCATCCTGTAGTGATCTCCCTATTCATCTTTTACTGATCCTCCATTCATCCCGTACTGATCCCCCATTCGTTCTATACTGATCCCCTCATTCATCCTTTAGTGATCCTCCATTTATCCTGCACAGCCTCCGATCCACACCGTCCTGACCCCCCCCCCCATCCATCCTGTACTGATCCCCCCCCCCCCCTTTTAAGGAGAATGGGGGGAACATTTGTTTTTGACACCTTTAAACATATTACCAAAAGAACATTTGCTGCAGTTATGTCCTTTGGCCATCTCTTGTCAGTTAGTGTAATGTTTAACCTGTCAGATGGGTATAGTTGGTTTTAACAGCTACTATCATAAAATGCCTATAGAAATTTCCTTGCAACCTGTATATTTTGTTATGGATAAATTATGTGGGAAGCGAGAGTGTTTCTGTGCCAATAGCAATAATGACCCATGCAATGGCCATGTCATGGTAATTTTCGGTCCTTCACAGAAAACATGCTTGCATCAATCTGTAGTGTGCATGGTTAAGCATATATGTTACCATGGTCCAGGATTTATTGACACAGGTTGATCATATGCTGTGGAAGTGGAAAGAACTAATAGAAGTTGCATTAATTGCAACGTGTAAAAGGAGTTGAGATATTGTATTATAATTTTGCTGCATGTCATTGTGGTATATATTATGTCTTGATTGGTGAATATGTTTAGTTTGTGAGTTATTTGAAGCAGAAATAATATGTGAATGTAGACAAAAGTGCTTGAGAAACTCAGCGGATGCGGCAGCATCTATGGGGCGAAGGAAATAGGCAATGTTTTTGGGGCCGAAACCCTTCTTCAGACTGATGGGTTTCGGCCTGAAACGGTGCATATTTCCTTCGCTGCATAATGCTGCTGCACCCGCTGAGTTTCTCCAGCACTTTTGTCTACCTTCAATTTTCCAGCATCTGCAATTCCTTCTTGAACATAATATGTGAATGCTTCATTGAGCATAATTCCGATTGGTAACTACGCACTTCGTCCGAGCACATTATCGCACGCATCATGAAAACCCTCTTAAATGACCACCTAAATTGTCATTTGGCAACCTAAAAAGCTGTCAAGGTTGCCTGGCTGGCAACAGGGAAAAAAAGTTAAGCGAGAGCCCTGACAAAGGATGGTGAGCACGTGGAACTGCTAAAGGAAGTGGCAGAGTTGGGTGCAATTATGTTTCAAAAGCATTTAGACATGTATGTGTAAAGGAAAGATGAGAAGAATGCAGTCGCGAATGAGCCAAAAACAGTCAAATAGTATGAGCTCAGGTAGTCAACTTGATCAGCATTGGTGAGTTGGGCTAAAGGGCCTGTTTCCCTCCTGCATAGCGTGGTTATGTTGTTTCATTATGTTGGGTCATTCTTTTTACAGTCCTTTTGCAGAAAGGAATTTTGTTGAAAGGATTACTCTCTGGATCATTCAGATTTGTTTTCAATGCAATGGATTCAATGAAGAGCTCCCTTTTTGTTTTTCATATTTCAATAATGGATTTTTATTTTGCTGCTGAAGTTGTGCGGCAGAGATTTCTTCAAAAGGAAGTACCTTATGAATATTTCACTTTTCATAATTCTATAATTTACCAAGTCCTATACCCAATTTGCATGCAGTAACGTTCAACAGTAGCATGACTTTGATTGGATGAATAGTTATACTCAACATTTCCTGGATCTATCTCCATAATCTTGTTATTGCGTCCTATTGCGTCTCCCTTTTTTCACTATTACTTTCTCTCATCTTTATCTTTATTCTTTAAAAAAATAAAAATAAACTGAAGCTATGTAAGAAATCTGTAATTAAATTGTAGCTTACTATTATTTGTATACATGCTTCTAATAAAAATATTTAAAAAAAAATAGTAACATGATGTTTAGGTATTCTTAATAATATTCTTAAATATTTGCAAGAATGCCATGGGTAACATCCCCGCCCCCGCCCCCCCCCAAGTAATTTTTAATGACAACTCATCTAAGGAATGCGATTTAACATTTGTTTTGTAAGATTGGGCCTCCCGGGTTGTTGCAGGGGGGCAGCTACACTTGCTGTTTACTTCACTGGAGTGTTGGTGTAGATTTTAACTCATTATCTGTCTCAGATGATTCCTGCCTGACGTTGGATATTTGGATTTTTTTCTTGGAAATAGAATGGAAATGAACGGATCAGTGTTTTTCAAGTTTCAAGATTCAAGAGACATTTATTGTCACACGCACCAATTGGTACAATGAAATATGAATAAAAAAAGAACAAAACACGATAGTAATTTAACATAAACATCCCCTGCACAGCGGAATCAAAGTTTGCTACTGTGAGGGAAGGCCCAAAGTTCAGTCACCCTCTTCTTTGATGGTCTTTGATGTACACCTGTGGTCGGGGCCTACCGAGCCCTCCTCAGCCGCCGCTACGGGCGGCCCGATGCTCAGTCCCTCTCACCGTGATGATGGAACTCCGACGTCGGAACGGGAGAACAACCTCAGCGGCTTGGACCTCTGAATCGGCCACTTCCTAGCGGAGTCCGCGGCTCCCGAAGTCCACAGGCTCCACCAAGCGGAGACCCACGCTGGCGGCCCTCAGCAAAGGGCCCCAGGGCACCGCGATGTTGAAGTCAGCGCCGGCCACGCTGGAAGCTCTTCAAACCACAGCCCCACAATGTTGCAGCAGGCCCAGCACTCCGGAGCTTCAAACGGCAATCCCAGGTGAGGCATCGCCCGCTCCGCGATGTATCCAGTGCTACGCCGCCGCTGCTGGAGCACTGGTCTGGTCCCCGGCACGAAAGGCCGCGCCAATCCAGTTGGTAGGCCGCGAGGGGGGTGGGGGGGGGGCGAGGACGCGACTCGGAGAATAGTCGCATCCTCGCCAGGAGGCGACTGGGAGACAATTTCCCCCTTACCCTACTCCCCTCCCCCACATAGAAAAACTAAAGACTAAAGAAACCTCCTCAACATACTTTTGAACAAAATTAAAAAAGATGGGGAAAAACAGACAGACTATAGGCAGAGGCAGCCTTCATACTTCGCCCCTAGTGTACACAACAGGTGCCCCTCAATAACTTCTCAATAGCTCTGCAAAGTGGGAACCATATGAAGCATTTTCAGCAGGTTGAGGCATTGTGTCACAACGTGCTGCAATTTGGTTTTCCGAGCTTAGCCGGTGCTACAAGCCTCAATGGCTGGGGTTGGAGGTTGAATAAAAATTATTAAAATGATTAGAATAGCATTGGTGGCTCATGATGAATTTCTGTTTAAAAAGATAGACACAAAGTGTGAGAGTAACTCAGCGGGTCAGACAGCATCCCTGGAGAAAATGGATGTGACATTTTGGGTCAGGACCCTTCTGCAGACTTATTTGTTGAAACGTCGAAATGTAATGCCCTTAACAAGCCAATAAAATGTTATGTTCAATTGATCATTTAAGATTATAGATTCGGCTCGAGAACCTTTTTTGGAAGTCGAGTAATTTACATTGATTCACCCTTCAGATTTTTCGGTAATCTATTTTTAAAAGAATGCTTTTCAAGTCCTTGAGCCTTTTTTGGGTGGGATGCATTCAGATGAAGTCGTGAAGGTCAAAGCAAAATACATCACACAAGATTTTATTACTTTCGTTGCTTGAATTATCGTCGAGAAGGAGAAGCTGTCTTCTCATCGCCAACTATATGAGTGGCTCGCAGACGCAAAGGGATGGAAGAGCTCGTAGACAATGAACATTTTAAAGAAAGTGTAATACATCAACCTCAGCAGTTCAATAATCCAATCTAACATTTCTGGATTTCCCCAGCCGGAGTATATCGGCTCCAGTTGATGTGTTGCCGTGAATATTTATCTCTTCCCACTGGAAGCAGTAAATTTCAACATTGAGTAGACCTTGATGCTACAATGTTATTGTTAACTAATTGTATGGAAACCCTACATACAGGAATGATTGGTTCAGTAAATAACATTGCAGAAGTGTGTATTAGATTATGGGAAAGCTGCTCATCATATTTTATGGGATTTTAAATCAGGAGGTTATGTATTCAACACTTGTACCTGCCCTGATTTTCTATGAAGAGCTGTGCAGTGATTCCTCCTGTTTTCTCATGTCCCTCTGTATATTATTTTTGATGCCTGGCCAATTCCCTTTATGAAGGTCACTAAGTATATATACAACACAAAATTGGGCTTTGAAGTATTGCAATTTTCATCCCAGAAGGATGCCGCACCTCCTCAAGCCTGACGTTATTTTGCGGCTAGAAAGCTTGTATTTTTGCGGGTCATGCTTCCCAGCTCGCAGTCAGTATCGATATAATTATAGCTCTTCAGTACTCATCTATCAACTACATGTGCTCCTGCACTTTTTCGTGTGGTGAGTTTCAACAAAAGATCCCCAGCATCTCCCTAATTCTTCCACTAGTCACTTCTGCAGACTCTAACTTCTACAGGTGCACAGTAGAGAGCATGCTGACTGGTTGCATCGTAGCTTGGTTCGGAAACTTGAGCGCCCTGGAGCGGAAAAGACTACAAAGAGTAGTAAACACTGTCCAGTCCATCATTAGCTCTGACCTTCCTTCCATCGAGGGGATCTATCACACTCGCTGTCTCAAAAAGGCTGGCAGCATCATCAAAGACCCACACCTTCAGGTAAAAGGTACAGGAGCCTGCGGATTGCAACGACCAGGTCCAGGAATGGCTGCTTCCCCACAGCCATCAGGCTATTAAACTTGTCTCGGACAAACTCTGAACATTAATAGCCCATAATCTGTTTATCAGTTTTTTTTATTCATGCGTGTATATATTTATACAATGGTATATGGACACACTGATCTGTTCAGTATTCGAGCCTACTATGTTCTGTTGTGCTGAAGCAAAGCAAGAATTTCATTGTCCTGTCAGGGACACATGACAATAAACTCACTTGAATCTTGAATCTTGCCATGGAAAATACATTCTACCCGTTCATCCTGCTGCTGGCCATCCATAATTTTATAGACCATGTCAGGATCGAACCTGGGTCTCCGGCGTTGTAAGACAGCAACTCTGCTGCTGTGCCACCCGATATTGTGCAATTTGCTCTTCTCTAATGCACTTGTTCAGATTTTTTAATTGTGTAAGCTCCTTGTCGCTTTCATTACCTTCTCCAAGCTAACAATGATCTATTCTATATTTTCTGTGATCTCCATCCAGTTTGATGTCTCTTTTTCACACCTTACACTTCCTTATCTCTGGGTCTCCCTCTCCCCTGGCTCTCAGTCTGAAGAAGGGTCTCGACCTGAAACGTCGCCCATTCCTTCTATCCAGAGATTCTGCCTGTCCCGCTGAGTTACGCCAGCATTTTGTGTCTCTCTTCAGTCTATGCCACCATCTGCAGTTCCGTCCTGCACACTTTCTTTTGTGCCAATTTTCTATGTTCTCACCACTCGGATCAAAAATCCCTCTCATTCTTCTGTTGAATTGGGAGTTATTTTTTCTCTGCCTTGCAGCCATCGGAGCTAAATTAATGCTACATTAGTGTAGTTGTTTGTAATTTGTTACCAAATGGAATGAGAAGCTGCTGCTTTGGCTCTGTGCAAAGCTGTTGTTGTACGGAGTTTCTGCCTGCAGAGGGTGCTGGTGAATGATGAGAAACCTTCACAGCAACCAAAACAAGCAGGACTTGGAATAGTAAATTGGCAGGAAGGTGTTGGGCTAAGGCTCTTAGATTTTTATTTATAATTTCCAGTCTCAATAACGTTGTGAAGTTCTATAGTCATTTGGATTGGGAATGCTATCCATGACTGAGTAATATTGCTTATTATCTGCCACCAGCAATGTTATTGGCAACCAGTAGGTTCCACACCCCGCCCCACACTCCGCTGCATAATGCGGACAAACTCCCCCCACCCACCCTGAGCCTGGTAAGGTGTCCGATCCCGACCTCATCGGGACTTCAGTGGTGGTCGCCAGGTCAAATTTGCAAAATGGGTATTTTGCTGCTTAAGATATGAGATCATCCATAAATGCAAACATAAGACAGTGTGCTGGGGTAACTCAGCGGGTCAGGCAGCCCCTGCGGATAATATGGGAACATGGACGCGTAACGTTTCAGGTAGTCTGAAGAAGGGTCTTGATCCAAACCATCACCTATCCATGTTCCCCAGAGCTGCTGCTTGACCCACTGAGTTACTCCAGCACTTTCTGTCTTTTTATGTAAACTTGCCCGTGCAGTTCCTTGTATCCACAATCCATAAATGCCAAGTTTCAATACAACCTTCAAATGACATCAATAACCTGTAGATGACTAACTTTATGAGGGGAAGAGAGAAGGCATACCTTTTTATGAAAGGCCTCCTTTGGTCCTCAGTACCGTTCTGACCCATATCCCTCTAAACCTTTTCTGTCCATGTACCTGTCCAAATGTCTTTTAGTGTTGTTACATTATTTGCCACGGCTCCCTCCTCTGGCAGCTTGTTCTATATACTCACCACCCTCTGTGAGGAAGTTGCCCATTGGGTTCCTGTTAAATCTTTCTCCTCTCACTTTAAACCTATGTCCTCTGGTTCTTGATTCTCCTACCTTGGGTAAAGAGTCTATACACTCATCCTATTTATCCCCCATTTATACACCTCTATAAGATCACCCCTCAGTCTCCTGGGCTCCAAGGAATATTGCATTGTATTGTTTTCAATTTATTGTCATTATCTCATTTTAGAGACAACAAAATGGATTTTCCTTACAGTCAGTAACATAAAAATAAATAATAAATAAATAAACATTTTTTAAAAAAGCACAAGCACAGAAGTCCACACACAACATACCCCCACAGTGGCACCAAAGTTAAGGAAGGTACCATAGTCCAGCCAGCCTCCCCGCCGATCTTCGGGGATGTTGTGTGGGGAGACAGGACCCAACAGGTCTCCCTTGGTCTAGTTATATAATAACTTTTTGAACGGAGACGCAAAACACTGCGGATGCTGGAATCTGGAGCTGCAACTAAACCACTGGACGAAACCAGTGGCATCTGTGGAGGGAAAGGGACTGTCAATGTTTTGGGGCAAGATCAGGGCACATGTTTGCCATGCAGGGCATGGTAATATTCTTTGCACTGTCGGTAAACAAGTCGGACACTACCCACTTTGCTTCACTGAAATCTTAATGATGCTGTTGAAAATAAGTTAATTTCTTCTTTAATCGGGTGAAAAGTAAAGTAGTGACCTGTTCGTGCCCACTTCATTTTGTTTGCAGACTTAAAATGGCTACTGGGCAATTTCACAGGATGCAAATTGCATTTAACATTGTCACTACAGAATTGCATTCATCCAAATATCCAAGAGCTGAAAGCACTTGTCGGAAGCAAGAATTCAATGTTGCTGGACATTTTGTATTTTAAATCCATCTGTCGTTGATTATTTACATTATAGTCTATTGTTAATGGCATTTTTGGCAGCCAAACGTAGCTAGCCCTTTAGACACTGCATTGCTTCTGTTCAATGTCAGTACACCATACATCTTGCTTAATTAACTATTCCTGTACCCTAGAAAAATTCAGTCACGTAACTAAAATGGAAAAAAATGGAGCACTTCTGATGAGAAGATTTAATTTAGTCAACCTTCCAGAAGGAAAGCACTTTTTCGAACAGAGCGAAGCTGCTGTGAGTTCAGGTACAAAAGCTAACTGTCACAGTGAAGGTACCATCTGCCATGGGTGGTACAAGTCACTCCAGCTGGCATGTTGGTGAAGTCATTGACATTTGCACAGCTCATGTTCTATTTGAAATATGCAGAGACGATAAATCACAAAACTCCAGCCACCAAGTGCAATGCCCCGTTAACCCAGTGCTACTATTTTGGACAGTTTGGGTCGGAGCTGACACCTTCTCTTCACCTTGCACACCCGAGTGTTGTATTTAGCAGTCGGAAGGAGGAATTTCAGCTGGCTGTTGTTGCAATTCTGCAAGTGTCGTTTTCTTTCTAGTTAATTCACATCGCTAACGTCGACAAAAGACAGGAGCTCAATGAACTTGCCCTTCGAGGCAGCAGCGGAATGAATTGTTTCCTGCTGCGGATACATTTGTGGGCATTCCCCTTGGATCACCCAAAGAATCGGAAACAAGGATAGAAGCCACTCGGAGCATGAGAGCATGTGAGAAGAAATGAGAGGGGCTCCGATTCAAATGCCATTTCAGCCCTGTGTTCAGAAGCATTCTTGCACCACCTCCATGAACTAAATGTAAGGACATATGAAAATCAAAACAAAGTTGCAGATGTTGGAAATGTAACCTAAAAACGGGAAATGTTGGGAATATGCAACTGATCAGGCCGCATCTCATAGAGTCATACAGTGTGGATACAGGCCCAACTTGCCCACATTGGCCAACATGTCCCAGCTGTACTAGTCCCTCCTGCCTGAGAGTGAAACATACTTTGAGAGGTTGGCTGGCTTTAATATTGCAAGTTAACTTCTACAGATAGGAGGCACTCCTGAAATTCCAGTCCCACCATCAATCCCTTCCCCTTGCCACCTCCCTGAGTCCCTGGCAGCAGGTAACAGTTGATTAAGTTACAAACAAACGTTGATGAATAGTGAAAGGCCTGGATAGTGATTGTGGAGAGGATGTTTCCACTAGTAGGAGAGTCTAGTACGTGAGGCCATAGCCTCAGAATAAATGGACGTACCTTTAGAAAGGAGATGACGATTAATTTATTTAGTCAGATGGTGGCGAATCTGTGGACTTCATTGCCACAGATGGCTATGGAGGCCAAGCCAATGGATATTTTTAAGACGGAGAATGACAGGTTTTTGATTAAGGTGTCAGGGGTTATGGGGAGAAGGCAGGAGAATGGGGTTGTGAGGGGAAGATAGATCAGCCATGATTAAATGGCAGAGTAGACTTGATGGCCTGAATGGCCTAATTCTGCTCCTCAAACGTATGAATTATGATTCCCTGGCCACTGTCTCCTACTATATTATAACCAAGGACAAAGGACTTCAAGTTTTGTTTTTTTGCAGAAGTGTTGGGTTTATTAATTCATTTTATTTATTGTTTATTACGATCTACCTCATGAGGGTCCCTTGGACTATCTTTAATCAGACATTGCTGGATTTTATCCTATTCTTTATCTGGATGTTATTCTCTTTATTGTGTATCTTTATACTGTGGATGGCTCGATTGTAATCATGTATAGTCTCCTTTGTCTGGTTAGCACACCACAAAAATACCTTGGTACACATGACAATAAACTAAACTAACCTATTGTGTTTAGAGGCCTGTTATGCTGCTGCACGTTAGAATTGTATTGCCATATTGTTGTTACATACAGTATGACAATTAAACACTCTTGACATGACTCCTGCGGCTTGTCCTTCCATTCGGACAGGACACTGCTGGAGTGGTGATGAAAGAATCAGGAACGTTACTTGATGCTATTAGTGTGATCCTGTTATATTTTATGCATGCACTGGAGCAACAGGCAAGGGTTATTCAGTGTATTGCCGTCTCAGCACCTGCTTTGGGGAAATCCACTTTGATCTTTACACAGATGCCTTCTGCATTGTTAGCATTAAACATATGTCCATGTCTTAAATGGAAAGAGGGGAACAGCTTTCAGAACAAAATGAGAAAAGGTATTTAAGAAGTGGCTTTTAACTGGTTTTCTAGTTCATTGAATGATCTCAAAATTATTTCTTCATGCTAGTTTAGAGATACAGCACGGGAACAGGCCCTTCGGCCCACCGGGTTCGCGCCGACCAGCGACCCCCGCACATTAACACTGTCCTACACCCACTAGGGACAATTTTTACATTTATCAAGCCAATTAACCTACAAGCCTATACATCTTTAGAATGTGGGAGGGAACCGAAAATCATGGCGAAGACCCACGCAGGTCACGGGGAGAACGTACAAACTCCGTACAGACAGCACCCATAATCGGGATGGAACCCGGGTCTCCGGCGCTGCATTCGCTATAAGGCAGCAACTCCACTGCTGTGCCACCGTGACTGATTGCTTTTAACTTTACAGTTTAAATACTTTAAAACATGGTTTAACATTTGATGACTCGTTAAATGTAAAATCGGATGGTAACCAAGGAGACCTTTCATTATAGATTTATACATTGAATATTTAAAGTTTTCTTGGTCCTTGTCATTGATGCAATAAGGCACATATGAATCGAAGGATGGTGCTGTAATCTGTGGGTACCTCTCAGCAGCAGTCAATACCAATGCCAATGGGACCATCCTTTCTCAGCACCTCTTGTTAGAAGATCATTTAGCCATTAACACGAATCACTAGAGGAAAAGAGCATGTCCTCTGAATAAATGTGAATGAGATAGCAGAGTAATATCATAAAAAAATGTTTGTTAACTACTAAAATTCTGATGTATTTAATATATAGCTTATCCATGGCTAGCTATTTTGTTACATGCACTTTCTGCTTTGAAGTATCATTTTTTGAAAATGTCCTCAAATGACAACAATTATATTTAATCCAGGGTTCTTATGGTAAATGTATGCTTATTGTGATAGTGTTAATGGAGAGGCTGGCACAGAATCACATCTTATCCACTCCTATTTAGCACTAAGTAATTTAGTAATAGGCAGATTTAGCAAAAACTTAAAATATTATAGTGTGCATTTTATTTCAGCTGTCATGGATACCCACGCCATAATAAGCCTTCTGATTAGTTGCCAAAATAGATTTGCTTGACTTTCCTGTATTTCTATTTCTGCGTGGTTACTTTCTTTTGCAACTACTTTCACCAACTCCAGCTTCATCGAAGTATTTCCACTCAAAGGCGAATTGCGTTTAACGTCTCTTTCCAGATAGAATTAAATTTCCCTTTTGAATGATTCGGTTGATCAGACAATGAGTGGTTATGCAACCAAGCAGGAATTGCTGCCATGCAGTGGACATTGGGCTGAAGAGTCAGTTATATAATCTCCTTTGATATTATTTGTGGCGGCATGGTGGCACAGCGGTAGAGTTGCTGCCTTACAGCGAATGCAGCACCAGAGACCATAGAAACATAGAAAATAGGTGCAGGAGTAGGCCATTCGGCCCCCTCGAGCCTGCATCGCCATTCAATATGATCATGGCTGATCATCCAACTCAGTATCCTGTACCTGCCTTCTCTCCATACCCCCTGATCCCTTTAGCCACAAGGGCCACATCTAACTCCCTCTTAAATATAGCCAATGAACTGGCCTCAACTACCTAGTGTGGCAGAGAATTCCACAGATTCACCACTCTGTGTGAAAAATGATTTTCTCATCTCAGTCCTAAAAGACTTCCCCCTTATCCTTAAACTGTGACCGGGGTTTGATCCCGACTGCGGGTGCTGTCTGTGTGGAGTTTGTATGTTCTCCTCGATAGGACACTGGGTTGAGTGGAGACGCAACAACCTCTCGTCAGCATATTTGTTGTTAATATTTGAAGAAGGATCGTGACCCAAAAGGTCACCTATCCATGTTTTCCAGAGATGCTGCCTGACCAGCGCTGAGTTGCTCCAGCACTTTGTATCCCTTTATTTCCAAAGCACTAATTGTTGAGGCTAGAACGGGGAGGTCACGAGACCATGTGGAAGTTTGCATTGGTGGGTCAATGGTGAAGAATTAGCAGCTTCAAATGCTGGGCATTAGGTGGCGCATCCCGACTACGGGTGCTGTCTGTACGGAGTTTGTACGTTCTCCCCGTGACTGCGTGGGTTTTCTCCGAGATCTGCAGTTTCCTCCCACATTCCAAAGACGTACAGATTTGTAGGTTAATTGGCTTGGTATAAATGTAAATTGTCCCTAAGGTGTGTAGGATAGTGTTAATCCGTGGGGATCGCTGTTTGGCGTGGACTCGGTGAGCCGAAGGGCCTGTTTCCGTGCTGTATCTCTAAATTAATCTAAATCTTGAAGTTGTGTGAAATTTACAGGTCCAGGACAACCCAGCACCATATTGAAAGCAGGTTTATATAAGCTACTATTTAATTGCTCACAAGTAAGCAGGAGCATATTGGCCAATAGTTAGTAGCACAATTTGATTTGAGCAACTGATAACATGGGTTTATTATGTAAATGCAAATAGCGCAAAGTGCTGGAGTAGCTTTGCAGGTCAGAAAGCATCTCTGGAGAAGATGAATTGATGATGGTTCTGGTTGAGACCCTTCCTCAGACTGAGAGCCAGGGGAGAGGAAAACTAAAGGACTTTGGAAGGGGTAGGTGTATATCAACGGGTCGATGGTGGAAAGGGTCAAGAACTTCAAATTCCTGGGCGTGCATATTTCCGAAGATCTCTCCTGGTCTCAGAACACTGATGCAATTTATAAAGAAAGCACATCAGCGCCTCTACTTCCTGCGAAGATTACGGAGAGTCGGTATGTCAAGGAGGACTCTCCCTAACTTCTACAGGTGCACAGTAGAGAGCATGCTGACTGATTGCATCGTGGCTTGGTTCGGCAACTTGAGCATCCAGGAGCGAAAAAGGCTGCAAAATGCTGTGTCCACTGTCCAGTCCATCATCGGCTCTGACCTCCCTACCATCGAGGGGATCTATCGCAGTCGCTGCCTCAAAAAGGCTGCCAACATCATCAAGGACCCACACCATCCTGGCCACACACACTCATCTCTCCGCTGCCATCGGGGAGAATGCACAGAGCCTGAAATCTGCAACATCCAGGTTCAGGAATAGCTACTTCCCCTACAGCAAACAGACTATTAAACACAGCCTCAACCTCTTAACTATAACAGCCTATTGCACGTTATCTGTTTATTTACGTGTGTGTATATATATATATTCTATGGTATATGGACACACTGATCTGTTCTGTATTTATGCCTACTATATTCTGTTGTGCTGCAGCAAGCACAAATTTAATTGCCCTATCTGGGACACCTGACAACAAACTCTCTTGACTTGAATAGACTTGACTTTTCATACCTCTAGTTTCCCTCGGCCCTCACACAATATGTCACCTATTCCTTTTCTCCAGAGATGCTGCCTGACCCCCTGAGTTACTCCAGTATTTTGGGTCAATCTTCGGTGTAATGTGACTTGCATAAATTGCATCCTTAGTGATCTTTGGAAGTCCCAAGAAACACTGCAACCAGTTTGCCCCTTTGATGCATGATGGTTGCTATAATGTTGAAAGGGGTAGGTTCCCACAAACAGTAATGCTATAACTCGATGCTTTAGTTTGTTTGAGGGATATTTATTGGCCACGATGCTCGGGATACCGTACCTGCTTTTCTTCAAAATTGTGTTATTAGAACTGTTTCATTTGCCTGTTGTTGACAGGTACTTGACTTAACAATATCAGTCTTGAAGAATGTTAGCAAGAATGAAGATGAGAACATTGGACAAAGTACGACCTTGTCGCTTATTTTTTTGAGAAGAAAGTCCAGCTCTACAGTGAAGCGCTCATTTTTATCTGATCATTGAGCAACTAGAATGTAATTGTACATTGTACAATGTCACATTCTGCACTTGAAATGGTCAAAAGGAAGTAGAAATTCCCATTTGTATGAATGATACGGGTTTATAAAGTGAGACATAATGGATTTTAACCTTGGCTCTCTGCACTCAGTTTTTAGTGGCAGAATTTCATCATTATTTTTCTATGCTGAATATGGTTGACTTTTTTTTTACGTCATTGATCGTGAAGCAAAGACTGAGTTTATTTAACTTGGTTAAATTTATCTTTAAGTTTGTGCCTTTTTAGTTTTCAAAGGTTAAGTGTCTATAAAAAATGATGTGAGTCATTCTGCTGATACTGTCACATGCTGTTTAACTCAAGTCCTCTCAGTTATGTCGAGTAACAACATAGTACTATAAAAGATAAATATTATACAAAGCCCCATTGAGTCTCTACGGGGGCCCATTACTAATGTTTCTTTGCTTTTATTAAATGGATTGATTTAAAGATACAGCCATGGAAAATGGCCCTTCACCTGACCATGTAAAATATAGGCGACAAGATTATTTTATTCCCCAGTGCCTCATCTTCAGTCTCGCTAACATTCAATCCAAAAGATTGTTGTTGTTAAGCTGAGTTCCTGTCAGCTCAGGTGAATATAACAGTTCCTGTCACTCAGTTTCATGAATGTATTAACAAAAAAATCATGATTTGGGGGATTGGTGTATGCTGTGATTATGCAATAATTTAGATTCGATATTAATCCTTGAAAAATCTCAGTGTTTGGAGAATAATAGTTAAAGGTCAAGTCAGAAAAGCACTGTGGAACAAAAACAAAAATGCTGGTCAAATAGGATTTGTGAAAAGAGAGTCATTAATTTAGGAGGAACCTGCATGGGTTTTCTCCAGATGCTCCAGGTTTCCTCCCACGTCTCAAAGACATGTGGGTTTGTAGATTAATTGGCCTCTGTAAATTGCCCCGAGTATGTAGAGGAGTGCAAAAGCCCGATGTCATAGGACTGGTGTGAACGTGTGATCAATGGTCAGCGTGGACTTGGTGAGATGAAAGGCCGCTTTCCATGGCTGTATCTGTCAATCAATTAATCAGTCGGTGACCCTTCCTCAGAACTGGGGAACGATGGTTTTCAAAGTAGAGTTGTGGGAATGAGTGAGATTTGAGTCCAACGTGACAAAAGGTTAAGATGGATTTGGTGATAAGGTGCAATAGTATTAATTGTTCGGAAGGCACTTAAAAGAACTGGAGTGAGGAAGGGTCATAAGTATGATAATGGTGAAACAATGAGAGATCGGTTTATCAGAGTTTAGTTTAGAGATACAGCGCGGAAACAGGTCCTTCGGCCCACCGAGTCCGCACCGACGAGCGATCCCCACACGTTAACACTATCCCACTCACACTAGGGACAATTTTTACATTTATACCGAGCCAAATAAACTACAAACCTGTACCTCTTTGGAGTGTGGAAGGAAATGGAAGATCACTGAGAAAACCCACGAGGTCACGGGGAGAACGTGCAAACTCTGTACAGACAGCACCCGTAGCCAAGATCGAACCCGGGTCTCTGGTGCTGTAAGGCAGCAATTCTACAGCTGTGCCACCGTGCCGCCCTTAAGGTTGGAGAACTTGGTATTCATTTCATCAAGGCGCTGTGCAACCTCCTGGAAGGATCGGACTCAAAATATTTACCAATTTTCCATTCCGCAGATGCTGCCTAACTCACTGAGCTCAACCAAAATTTCAGATTTTTTTTTAGAAGAGCATTTATTTTGACATTTTCATTGTTCCTATTAGCATAAAAATAAGAGTTTTCAATTCACTGGGCAGAGTCTGTGGCTTGTTTTGTTCCTTGAACATTTAATTTTATAAATGTAATTCCTTTATTTATCGTTACTACATAAGTGGTGGCACGGTGGCGCAGTGGTAGAGTTGCTGCCTTACAGCACCAGAGTCCCGGGTTCGTACCCGACTATGAGTGCTGTCTGCACGGAGTTTGTATGTTCTCCCCATGACCTGCATTGGTTTTCCCTGGGTGCTCCAGATTCCTCCCACACACCAAAGACATACAGGTTTGTAGGCTAATTGGCATTGGTAAAACGGTAAATTACCCTAGTGTTCTTCTCTTCCCTGCACGGGCAAATTGCCCTAAAATCTCTTCCCTGCACGGGAGACCCGACTTTTTCCCTGTCAGGTCTCTGTTGTCGTTGGGGCCTAGCACCGTGGAGCGGCCTCCGACCGGGACGACCTGGGGGCTCCAGTGACGGAGCCTGCAGAGCTGCGGACTCGCCGTCGTGGGGCTGGCCGGCCTCGGACTGTGGGGAGCGGTGGTGGCTCCCTGCTGCGGCCCGACTCCGGAGCTCCAGCTCCAGCTCCAACTGCAGATTACTGCCGGTGGACCGTGATATTGGGAGCTCGCGGGTCCAGGTGGAAGACCGCTTTTTCCCGATCCCGCAACACAACATCTCCCGCTCGTATCACGGGGTTGGAGCGACCCGGAATGGGGCCGTACATCGCCCGCCGTGCCTTTAATGGCCGCGGGACATTCCAGCGCCCGCCGGGGGCTCAATCTTCGTGACTTTTGGGCCTAGAGCGGGGCTGTATATCGCCCGGCGTGGCCTTAACATCGGCCGTGGGACTTAACATCGCCCGCCTGGGGCTTCGACCTCGGGAAAGAAATGGTGCGGGGGAGAGAGAAGAACTTTGCCTTCCATCACAGTGAGGAGGAGATTCACTGTGATGGATGTTTGTGTGAATTGAATTATTTATGGGGTTTTTTAATGAATTGTTCTGTTTGTACGTTTGTAGAAACGGAATTTTGTTTAAGCACCTCTGAGGTTCGAATGACAAGTAATAAAATCTAATCTAATCTAGTGTGTGTAGGATAGTATTAGTGTGCGGGAGCCGCGGGCCAGTGTGGACTCTGTGAGCTGGAGGGCTTAGAAACATAGAAAATAGGTGCAGGAGGAGGCCATTCGGCCCTTCGAGCCAACCGCCATTCATTGTGATTATGGCTGACCGTCCCCGATCAATAACCCGTGCCTGCCTTCTCCCCATATCCCTTGACTCCACTAGCCCTGAGAGCTCGATCTAACTCTGCCTTAAATCTATCCAGTGACTTGGCCTCCACTACCCTCTGTGGCAGGGAATTCCACACATGCACAACTATCTGGGTGAAATAGTTTTTTCTCACCTCAATCTTAAATGGCTTTCCCTTTATTCTAAGACTGTGGCCCCTGGTTCTGGACACGCCCCACATTGGGAACATTTTTCCTGCATCTAGCTTGTCCAGTCCTTTTATAATTTTATATGTTTCTAAAAGATCCCGCCCCTCATCTTTCTAAACTCCAGTGAATACAAGCCTAGTCTTTTCAATCTTTCTTCATATGACAGTCCCGCCATCCCAGGGATCAATCTCGTGAACCTACGCTGCATTGCCTCAATCACAAGGATGTCCTTCCCCAAATTCGGAGACCAAAACTGGACACAATACTCCAGATGTGGTCTCACCGGAGCTCTATAGAACTGCAGAAGAACCTCTTTACTCCTGTACTGAAATCCTCTTGTTGTGAAGGCTTGTTTCCACTTGTATCTCTAAACTAATTAAAGAAAAAATAAGCCGGAGTAACATTAAGTACGTGAGAAATAAGTGGAACAATTGTCCCCTGCATCCTTTTGGGCCACTCTCATCAGCCTTCAGATTAAATTCCCCCGCATTTCCAGAGCGTGTATTGTTTACCTGAACTCTCATACTGATCTTTCCCAGATGCTTTATCTCTGTATCCAAACCTGTTTTTTCAGCCTGTGATAATTACCAGACTGGTAAAATCTCTCAATCACGTTTTGCCGCTGGCAAATGCTAAGGTTTGCGCAGCTTGTTTGTATTTCTGAATATTTCCACTGCCAAAAGAAATAATGGAGGTTCATGTGCTACCAGCTCTGTGAAAGAGGTGCTTCAATATGACTGGGTTTCCATAAAAATAGAAGTGGATATGTGACAAATGTACAGTTGCATGGACTTTTCTGTCCAGCCCTGTCCCACTGGACCACCTGCCTGGATTGATTCCTGACTAAATCCATTAAATGTTGGCAAGTTTTGGTCCTAAACCACTCATGAGCTCAATAATTCAGCTTGGCCCAGCCTCCCTGTGCAGCCCCATTCTACTGTATCTGACCAATGGCTCCTCTCACCAGTTTTCCAAGCATCATGGTCTGACTTATCTGGAATTCTGCAGTCTGTCTAGAGTCTAGATAAATTATCTAGAGTCTGGAGAAGGGTCTCGACCTGAAACGTCGCCTATTCCTTGTCTCCATAGATGTTGCCTCACCCGCCAAGTTTCTCCAGCATTTTGTGTCTACCCCAGAAATTTGCAATGTCATTTTTAATATTTCATCTCTGTTGTCCTTTATCTGTCAAACCTTTGCAATTTTAGTCCACATTTTCCTCTTTGTTTCTTAACTCGTCGTCCTCTATAATTCATTGGAAGGAACCGAAGATAGACACAAAATGCTGGGGTAACTCAGCGGGACAGGGAGCATCTCTGGAGAGGCCCTTCTTCAGGCGTGGTGTCGACCCAGAAATGCTGGAGTTACTCCAGCTTTTTGTGTCTCTCTCCTCCATGCTACACCTGTTTCTTTCACTTATTGGGGAGAGGTGTAGTGGATTCTACCATCATGACTCGGTTGCCCTATTCCAACAATGTAGGATGAACCCTAAATTGAGTTGTGTTCAAACAAAGTCTCATCGAAATTGTTCAAGATTTCCTCTATTGATGTTTCCCGAGTTTCTGCAAATTGCTTATTACAAATGGGATTTATTCAGAATATCACCGTGTCAGAATGTCTCTGAAGTACTTTCCTGTATTTTGCAATCTGGATTTAAATTGCAAGAATAATTCAATGACACTCACATAGATACTGCTACTTTACTAGGTACAGCAAAATTATTTGTTTTTGCAATCAATAAGGTAAAATCATACTGCAGAAGAAGGGTCTCGACCCGACACCTCACTCATTCCTTCTCTCCAAATATACTACCTGAGTTACTCCATCATTTTGTGTCTATCTTCGGTTCAAATCAGCATCTGCCATTCCTTCCCACACATTTCATTTGCTCCACCCCCATCTCTTTTCCATCTTACTTCTCCCTACTCCATCAGTCAAACGTCACCTACCTATTCCAACCACAGTTGCTGCCTGATCAGCTCAGTTGTTGAGCGTTTTTGACATTGTCACTAACAGGATAGCTAAGTGGCAAATCATTCGATTCAGTTTGGTGCAACACCTAGAATTGTGGGGCACAATTGCAACTTGTTTTGAGGTAAAGTGGGGAAATGAGGCTTAATTGACTGATTGAAAACAAGTGATTAGACATAAACAGATATTCTGGTTGGCAGGCAATAACTAGTGGGGAGAGGAAATCACGGGTTCTGGAAACTGGAGCAACAAACTATCTGCTCTGAAGAACTTAGCAGCCGTCGAGCAGCATCCATGGTGGAAAATGGACCGTCAACATTTTGTCGCTTGGCTGGTCCCACCTCTAGGCTGTTTCCCCTTCCCTGCATATGTCTGGTGTTTTATCCTGCCCCAACCCCTCTCTCACCTCTCCTATTAACCCATTGCTCACCCCAGCTCCAACCCCTCAACCCCAGCCATGTCTTCACCATTTCCTCTGACCTCGTCCTTTCTGTAGCTGCATGGCCTGTCCTCAGCAGAGGCCTCAGCTTTTGTAACCTGGTAGCTGCACTTCAACAAGTTCTGGGCTACCATCATGTTGCACTCTACCTCCGCCGGCTCTGCCTCCATGCCTCTTTCTTTGGCAAGGAGTTGTCATAACTCCTCCTTCCCTTCCCCGCATCCAATCCTACTGAAAAACATTTCTCCCATCTCCAATGCTCCCCTTCCTCCTCTTGGACACCTACCTCTGGCCTTAACCCTTTCACATCCAACTGTCTTTGTACAATCAACAGTTTTCACTTCTCCACTCTGACTTCACTCGGTCTGAGGATGGGTTCTGACCCGACACATCACCGATCCATTTCTTCAGAGATGTTGCCTGACCTGCTGAGTTATTCCAGCACCTTGTGTCTATTTTTGTAAACCAGCATCTGGGGTTACAGAGGAATTGTGTAGAGAGATGGACTTGATTTAGCAAATCAGCCATTACCAGTAAAGCAGACTTGTAGTGTATTGCTCCCACGTCCAATGGACAAATGCCCACACCATTTGCTACATGGAGCAAGGATTTTCACATCACTTTGTATACGTCCTACAGGAAATTCAACAGAGGAATAATTACAGAACAATTGGGACAGTGTTATTATGCTCTCAAGTTTGTGCCAAATGTGTAATGGTAACGTGGTAATATAGCAGTATAAATGTAAAGGGCCATCAATAATTTCCTGCCTCCTCTTCCTTGGCAAAGCTCAAATCACGATATTTTAGTTGTAATCTTGCCTCCAGCCATCTGTAAATTTTTATTGTGGTTCCAAAATCCACACAGCAAGAATGATAATTCCGAATGTATAAAAACCTCACCCCAACTTTATTTTGTTCACAATCCAAATTCTTTGTTAAAATAAAAATTCCCTCAATGGCTACTTACTCCCTTCTGAACGAACCAGAATCACCAGCTGGAGTTCATCACGTTGCTGAACTGGGTGATCCACATATCATCATCTACAATTATCTTTTGTTAACATGTTGTTAGTTTTGTCTTTGAAAGGAAAGGTTTCCACCAATTTGCGAAATAATTACGTCCTGAATTCCATCTACTGTCCTTTTTCCGACCATTGAGCCGAGGCTTTATAAAATTGATTAAATATTATTAAAAGACAATTAATCAAATGGAATAAAATTTGTGGCTTGTGAAGAATCTGGTGTAATGGACTCTTGGTTGCATTTTGATCAGTTAATCCAATTTTTTCTGTTTTTCTTGTTACAGAAAGCTATTCTGTAAACTATGCTCCATTGTTCAAAATGACGTGTACCCACTCTTTCTGTTTTACCTCTTTTGTCATTGTAGAAGGTGGAAGGATATAACCTCACCATACCAATGCCTGGTCACCCTGTGAATTTTTCTGAGGTTACAATGCAACAGGCCCAGAATGATGTCGAACAACTGGAGAAGCTCATTTGTTCGCATGATGTGATTTTCCTGCTAATGGACACCCGTGAGAGTCGCTGGCTTCCCACGGTCATCGCTGCCAGTCAGCGCAAGGTAATGGGTGTGTGCACTCATTTCACTGCATATCACCGGCGACTCGGGGTCAAATCAACACATGGTGCAAAAGTCACTTGTCTATAGTTAAAGATTCATTTTTTTTAAGTGTCGACACCTAATCTAGCCAGGTTTGCAAATAAAAACATATATTCCATTCAAATCACGAAGATGCAGGAGACTAGGTCCAGGAATCTTGCACAAAAAAAACAAAACAATTTGCTGCAGGAACTCAGATGATCAAGCAGTATCTGTAGAGGGAAATAGACAGATGACATTTCATGTCAGAACCTTTCTTCAAAACCAAAGAAGGACATCGTCCGTCGGTTTCTCTTCACAGATCCTGCCTGATCTGAGTTTTTACAGCGGGTTGTTTTATTTGCATTTAATACATTTTTTTTTTTTGCCCCATGTACTGAAGTTGCTGATTGCAGAAACATGACCATACATTTCTGTGGTAATTTGTGTGAGAGTCTCTTTCTCGTGCCTTCCTCGTGCTTAAACTGAGGGAGCCCTCCCACCTCATTTGCCTTCAAATCTCATCAATATTATCAGGGCTATCCCTGATTTTACTTCGGAGTCACGTGAGTGACTACGTGAAGAAGCCCCGCCTGACGCTGGATCGGCATTACGTCGTCGCTGTCGGCAGAGGAAAGAGCTGCAGAGCGCAGCTCCACACAGCGGTAAGGAACCGGCCCGCAGGTAAGAGAGATTTTCATTTCTCGGGCGGGTTTCAGAACTCCGTAGCCTGGTGGGTAAACCAGGAGGAGTTAGAAAGAAATAGAGTAAGCCAAAAAACAGTGGGTAAAACGTGCGTCCCGGGGAGAAGAGTCGGGACAGCAGATTATTGCGGAGCCGGTTCCGATACCGATGGCCGTTGAAATACCCGTTAGTGAGGCTTTGATTGCTCCACAAACAGAAACTTTGGAGGAAAACCCAGTGCCTAAAAAATGTAAAGTAAAGCTGAAAGGCCTGAGGTTTCTGAGGACTCTGATTCTAAAGGTCCAGAAAGGAAAGCCTTATGGCTCAGAATGGATCAAATGGAGAAATGCTCCAAACTATAATCAACCAAGGGTCTAAGTACCCAGAATATTCCCAGGCAGCCCCTGAGGGGGTTCCATATTGTGAATATGGTGCCAATTTGAATTGGGAATTGAAACTCCAGTGCCTGGGTTTGGACTGGAGGAAGTCTCCTTGAACAAGTTTCAGGAGTACCAGGGCTGTATGAGACAGACCCTGAAAGTGGTGATTGAGGTCCGGAGTACACACCACAATACAAATATATTGATCCAGGTGTGCCTGATGTGGCACAAAGTTGCTATACCTGGAGGAGGCGGTGAGGCCATGGAAGAAAACCTGGCGGCCAATATTGATTATATGGTCTCTCACCCGCCTCAAAAAGCTGTTATGGTTGAGACAGCAGAATTGTATAAAACACCTATTAATTGTGCCTCATTGAAGGTACCTACGGTGAATCCGGCTATTTGGGTGCCAATGTCATCGATGATGCGGGCGCAGGAGATTTGATTTCAAAGAGTCCTCAAGCTGATTTCAGCTGGCATTACTGCCTTTGGAAGACAAGTGGAAGGTTGTGGAATGACCAAAGTTTAGAAGCATATGTTGGCTTTATTTTGCAACTCATTTTGAGATAAATTGTATGAGGAAGATTGCCATTCGGCCTCTGTTACATTCAAGATTTGCAGGGTTGTGCAAGCCAAGCAATGTTCAAACTCCTGGTTTATTTCAGAGAGAATTTGTCTAAACAAATTAAAGAAATGGATGCAGAGGCAAAAACTATTGGCCTTATGAAACCCTTCACTTTTGGCCAGAGAAGGGCTGGCCATATAAAAAGGGGATTTGATTTTGGAGCTGGGACAAGCCGAGGCAGGAGTATGATAAGAAAGAATTTCCAGCCAGCACAGCCGAATGTACACCCATTTATTGGGTAAAGGAGATCATTTCATCCAGTTGGAGAGGTACATAAATTTATCCTATTAAAGAAGAATGTTTGGATGAACCTCAGATTGGTGGTAGACTCCGAATGTTTTATAATGAATGGGATAGTATAACAGCTGATCGTGTTGTATTAGATACTGTGTTAGGATCTACCATTGATTTTGTAGAAGGTATGGATCCATTGGGACAGAATAAGCCTAATCATTCTTTGATGTTTCAGCTTTTGGGAAAAAATCAAATTGACAAAGAGGGTAAGAATTTGTGTGAAAAAGGAGTTATTGAGAAAACAGGAGAGGATCCACAACAATTTGTATCAAATATTTTCCCCAGACCAAAGAAAGATGGGGGTTGTAGAATCATTTTAGATCTCACACAATTGAATACATTTGTCCAGTATAAACATTTTAATGGACACATTTAACACTGCAATGCAGCTGGTATCAACAGATTTGAAGGATGCATATTTTTCGGTCCCAATTCACCATAGTTTTCGCAGGTATTTAAAGTTTAAATGGATGGGACAGCTGTGGCAATACAAAGCATTACCTAATGGGTTAATTGGGCAACTAGATGCTAATTCAGCACCTAGATTGTTCACTAAATTGTTGAAGCCAGCACTTGCACTGCTAAGGGCACAAAAACACATCATTATGGCTTATCTAGATGACATTTAATTGTCAATGCTAATCAGGAGTCAGCTGAAAATTAGTCTCAGCAACTACAAGCTTGTTTGAGAAGTTGGGATTCCTGATTTATCCAACAAAATCTAAGTTACAACCATCCCAAACCATGGAATATCTGGGGTTTGTGATTAATTCAGTTACCATGTTGGTAACTTTACCAATGGATAAGGTGATAGATTGACAAATGTGTGTCAGAACCTGATTAACAAACCTTATCCCTCCATCCGAGTAGTTGCCAAGGTTATTGAGAGTTACACAAAAAGCTGAAGAAACTCAGCGGGTGCAGCAGCATCTAAGGAGCGAAGGAGATAGGCGACGTTTCGGGTCGAGACCCTTCTTCAGACTGGGTTATTGAGAAGTTGGTAGCAGCATTTCCAGCAGTAGAATTTGGTCCTCTACATTACCAAAATCTTCAAAGGGCAAAAACTCAAGTGCTTATTCAGCGAGCAGGCCATTTGATAGGCCAATGCAATTGCCAAAGGAAGTTTATCAGAATTACATTGGTGGGTTGAGAATGTTCCACAAGCTGCTAAGAACATTTTAGTTCATCAGCCAGTAGTGTTTTTGCAAACTGACGCAAGTTCTCTCGGATGGGGGGGCTACGGATAATGAGACCAGCTGCGGGGGCAGTTGGGCTGTCCAAGAGGATTTATTGCTCCAAACATATGGTATTAATTATTTGGAGCTACTGGAAGCATTTATGGATTAAAAGCTTATTGTTCTACATTAAAAGATTTACATGTCTATATACAAATAGACAATACCACAGCTGTGGCATATATCAATCACATGGGTGGTGTCAGATCAATTTCATGTGATCATCTGGTAACCAGATGTGGCAATGGTGTATTGGTAAAAATATTTGGGTTTCAGCTATTTATCTCCCAGGAAGAGACAATGTTGTGGCAAACAAAAGATCACGAATATTTAAAGACAATACAGAATGGATATTAAATCCACAAATTTTCAAAGATACTGTCAGTCGGTATGGAGTACCGGACATTGATCTGTTTGCATCTAGATTGAATCACCAATTGCCTAAATACGTGTCTTGGGAACACGATCCAGGGGCAGTAGCGGTGGATGCTTTCTCGCTACACTGGGGGAATACGTTCTTTTATGCTTTTCCCTATTCTGTCTGATTGGGCAATGTCCCAAGAAAATAGCGCAAGACGCTGCCAAAGGCATTTTGGTGGTGCCAAATTGGCCTACGCAGTCATGGTTCCCATTGATGCTTAAAATGATTGTTGAACCATGTATGACAATTCCCAGTTGCGACAATCTGTTGACACAACCAGTAACAAAAGAAATTCATCCATTGCATGATCATATGAATTTGTTTATCTGCAGGTTCTGACCAGACCATTGCAAGAGTTTGAACTGTTGGACAGGGCCATGGTTGTTATAGATGCAGCTTGGAGGAATACTAAAAAACTAAAAAACTAAAACTAAAAACTAAAAAACTAAAAAACAATATATGTCGCATATAACAAAATGGGAAGTTTTTGTACACAGTCAAAGATATCTTATCATACTGCAAACATTTCAAATGTATTGGAGTTCCTTGCTGGGCTACACTTGATGAGCATTTGAGTTATAGTGCCATTAATTGTGCTTGTAGTGCATTGTCATCCTATTTAGGACAAATTTCTGATCGGGATTCAGTAGGGTCTCACCCATTAGTATCCCGATTCATGAAAGGTATTTTTAATAAAAATCCTCCCAAGCCCAGATATACAGAAATTTGGGAGGTTAGCATTGTTCTCATTTTGCTAAAGCAATGGGCTCCAATTACTTCAATGTCTTTGCAGAAATTAACATTTAAGGTGGTTATGTTAATGGCATTGGTATCAGCTCAAAGAGTACAAACTTTGCAATTGTTACGGTTGGATTGCATGCATGTGACTACAGATAACATTGTGTTTTATGTTTATGACCTGATCAAACAAAGCAGACCAGGGAGAACTAGAATTAAGGTAATGTTTAAAGCGTATCCTATTGATGAAACATTGTGTGTAGTTAAGCATTTAACTCAATACATTGAGGTAACCAAAAATCTCAGAGGTTCTGAGAAAGCGTTCTTAATAACACACAAAAAGCCACATACAAAAGTTTCAGTTCAAACCATTTCTAGATGGTAAAACTGGTTTGGGTCTAGCAGGAATAGACACTGATGTGTTTAAATCTCACTCCACTAGGGCGGCAGCTACGTCCGCGGCGAAGGTACAGGATGTACCACTCGATAAAATTTTAGAGGCCGCAGGGTGGTGTAGAGAAGAAACATTTCAAAGTTCTACAATAAACCTGTTGTCACGGTGCCAGGATTTGGACACACAGTACTGGGTTCTCTTTAAATGCTTGCTTTGTTTTATATTATCGATTTATATTATCGATTTATGTTATCATTGACATCATTTATCAATTTTTCTTTTGTAATTTTCCCCTGGGATAGAGGGGTTATTATTTTTAAAAAGTTGTTCTTTTTTATGATTAAAAGACTTATTACATAAATTGTAACAATGTCTTAAAATACTATTTACTCACTACTGTTTTGACTAAACAGAGTCGTATGGAATGAATTTACGACATAAAAAACACAGGGCTTTAAAATCTTCACGTAGTCACTCACGTGACTCCGAAGTAAAATAGTAAGATTAAACGAGAACTTACCTGTTCGAAGTTTGATCTTTATTTTATGAGGAGTTACGATGAGGGATTACGTGCCCTCCACTCCCAACCCTCATAATATAAATGATCATCTGGTAGTTCTAGTCTATTTTGGGCCTTACTATTTTACTCCGGCTATTGGTTCTGTGTTTTTCATGCCGCTGCTTTGAAGTATGCCGATCCAGCGTCAGGTGGGGCTTCTTCACGTAATCCCTCATTGTAACTCCTCATAAAATAAAGATCAAACTTCGAACTGGTAAGTTCTCGTTTAATCTTACTATTACTTTCCATCATGACTATCTTTTAAAGTAACGTAGCCACGTCTTTGTAATGGCTAGTTAACCAATGTCAGGATTTCTATTTGATCTACCTTGTTCCAGAACCCTTGTGCATCCGAAACAAGAATCATGTTTTGGTTTTAACTTAATATTCCCTAATGTGGCCTTGAGCATTGATGTCCTATTATCTTTATTAAATGCCTGCACCTGTTAAGTGACCTGTTTTAGTGACCCATGTGTTTCCTTGCAAGATTAGAACGGTATATTGTATGAATTATAGCTGCAACTTGAAATGTTTATACAATGAAAGTGATTTTCTGGGGATTTTCTGGTAGATCTGTGTAATTCAATTAATAACATTCAAAATCTATTGCATAAAACATGCAGATATTTTCCCAATTTGTCAAAAGCTTTAATAGAAATTTAGTACCAAAGGAAGTATAAAAATGAATGGTGGGAATCAAATGCAAATTAAACGTGTTTTTGTTTCTAGTTGGTTATCAATGCAGCGTTGGGGTTCGATACATTTGTTGTGATGAGACACGGTCTGAAGAAGCCCAAGCAGGAGTGTGGAGAACCTGCTTCAGCTGCCGCTGCCTCTGTTCCATCCTCTGTGATGGGCTCGTCACTATTCTGCAACATTCCTGGCCACAAGCTGGGCTGCTACTTCTGTAATGATGTGGTCGCACCTGGAGATGTGAGTAATGTGTGCAACTATTATTTCTACCAGAGTACAGTACTCTGTCGTCTGGGAAATGAGATTAGAAGTTAAAACTTGAATTTGTTAGAATTTGAAACAAAGTAAAAGTGGAAATGCTCAATCTATCGGGGAGCATCTGCAGGAAGGGTAGATAATTAGGTCCGTCTGCAGATTTTATGAATTTTATTTGAGTCGTTAGTGTCTAACTTTTTTTTACAGCTCTATTCTATCATTTTCTTTTCTGATGCCAAAATACTTGAATTATAAAATTACAAAATTAAAATAGTTGCAATGCTTTATTCTAAAACATAAAAATTACAATGTTTACACATGTTTATATCTTTGCTTTGGAATTGTTTAGAAAGCAAAATCAAGCCGTATATAACCCTGCCCTCAAAATTGAGCAAGAGGGCAAGGTGATGGTAAAGATTCTGATTCAAACTTTAAAGAGAGTTTGTAAAAACGTTTTTGTTCCATACACTTGTATTCATTAATTGCTTCAATGATTATAGAACATTACTATATCTAGTTTTGCATTGTGATGAAGAGAGACTTCAGTGCAGAAGCATATAATTTGTTCACTGTGCTTATTAAGGATTGAGACAGCTAATGAATCCAGGAATTGGTTCTTGCCTGAAGCCTAATCTTGTATATTGAATCGCATGGAATTAATATTTTGTAATGCTACATTCTGATTTGCTATTTAATACATGTCGCCCCAATGTAGTCATTATCTCTTGCAATTTAGATTGTATTGAGAAGCAAAGTAAAGTAGCTGGATAGAAATAGTCCTAAAATCAATTATTTTTTTAATTTTAAAACTGTTGTGCAGTACGGAGATGAATCTGTGGTTCCGAGAGCTTTATATGACTGGGGTCTGCTGTCTATCAATGTGATTCAATGATAAGTTCACAAATCATAGGAGTAGAATTAAGCCATTTGGTCCATCAAGTCTAAACTGCCATTCAATCATGGGTGATCTATCTTACCCTCTCCATTCTCTTGCCTTCTCCCTGTAACCTTCGACATCCTTACTAATCAAGAACCTGTCAATCTACACTTTACAAAATACACAAAGACGTCTTCTACAACCATCTGTGACAAATTCCACAGATTTACTGCCCTCTAACTAAAGAAATTCCTCCTCATCTCCATTCTAAAGGCACGTCCTTTTATTCTGAGGCTGTGCCCTCTGGTCCTTGACTCTCCCACTAGTGGAAATATCTTCTCCACATCCACTCTATCTAGGCCTCTCACTATTCGGTATGTTTCAATGAGCCCCCCCCCCCCCCCCTTTATCCCTCTAAACTCCAGCGAGTACAGGCCCAGTGCCATCAAACGCTCATCGTACATTAACCCTGTCATCCCCGGGGTCATTCTTGTAAACCTCCTCTGGACCCTCTCCAATGCCAGCAAATCCCTCCTCTAATATGGGAATCAAAACTGCTAAGTCCAAGTCCCTTTGCACCTGCAATGTCTGAATCCTCTTGCCATTTAAAAAATAGTCTACACCTTTTGGTGAGAAGATAACAATTTTTGTTGAATTTGAAGGACAAGCAAAATATTTCAAATTATGAAGCCCACCAATATTAATGTACGCCGAGTTTGCACCTGTAGGAAAATACTGATACATTCATTCACCATTGTGTTTTCTGGATGGAAATCACACTTGCAGGTAAATTTGAAACAAGACCAATATATTGGCCACCGTTCATTCATTCTGCTCAGTTTTAGAATTCCACTTACTGCATATACAGATTTATACTTGTTGCTGCGTGGAATATGAAACAAGGCTTTTAATTTAAATTACCCCATTGAAGAAATGTTATAATTTTAACCTGATGACCTGGACATGGAGCCATTTTATTTAATTTTGAACAGAATTGGCCACAGTCTGATGGAACCCCAGTGTATTTATCATAACGGGGCTGGTGTCTGTTGGCCCCATGTGTACCTACTCTGATTTTTTGACCACTAAAAGAAGGCCACAGGTAAAGGCAGGTGACAGGAGGGAAATAGAATTGGTAAACTTGCGTTGTTGGGCTTCTGCACTTCCCAGAGGTCAGCTGCAGACAGCAGCTGAACTTGCAGCCTTTTGGAGAATGATGCATGCTGCACAAGTCGAAGGGTGTTATGTTTCTCTTAAACGTGGTGTAAAAAAATAAAAACCTTGCTGCCATCCTAAAACTATGTTGACTGCTAATAAGTAACTGGCAGGCGTTTTGTCACTGTTGTGCTTCGATGTATTTGCAGTCAACGAGAGACCGCACTCTGGACCAACAATGTACTGTGAGTCGGCCTGGCTTAGCCATGATAGCTGGAGCACTTGCTGTGGAGCTGATGGTTTCTATACTGCAACATGCTGAAGGGTAAGCAGAACCATTGATATGGAGTTGCAATTTTAACAGAGTAACACTGTAACTAAAGAAGGAATGGGTGACGTTTCAGGTCGAGGCCCTTCTTCAGAAGAAGGGTCTTGGCCCGAAACATCGCCAATTCCTTCTTTCCAGCATGTCCTGCTGAGTTACTCCAGCTTTTTGTGCCTATCTTCGATTTAAATCAGCATCTGCAGTTCCTTCCGCAAGTTCAAGTTTGCGTTTATTGTCACTTAACCAATCAAGGTACAGTGAAATTTGAGTTCCCATGTAACCATCCTACCTTGTAACTAAAGAGTTTATCTAGACTTTGTGTGTAATTCTGGAGATATCAAAATATTGAACTACAGTAGTTTGCATTCATTTGAAGGCACCTCAAAGTAATTTGCAGTTGCTGTAGCAAAATATTTCAACGAGCAATATGCCTAAAGACCTTGCCAGAGATAAGTTCCAAAGAAGAGCTCAAAGAAGGCAAGAAAAATAAAGAAGTTGAATAGTTTTGCAACTTCTTAGATGATAACACATCTGATTTTAGCGCATCTGAATGCCTACAAAATTTAAATAATAAGTATCATTAAATTTTTTTTCAGAGGAAGTGGGTTTAGATTAGTTTTCGTGTAAATTAGAGATACAGCGTGGAAACAGCCCCAACGGCCCACTGAGTCCACACTGACCAGCAATCCCCGCACACTAGCACTATCCTACACATACAAGACACAATTTACAATTTTTGCCAAAGCCAATTAACCTACAAACCTGTGCGTCTTTGGAACGTGAGGGGAAACCGGAGCACCCAGGGAAAGCCCACACGGTCACGGGGAGAACGTACAAACTCCATACAGACAGTACCGGCAGGGTGTTTACTACTGGTTTACAGTTAAGTAGATCAGTAAAATTCACAGTATTAGTATTTCTTGTATTTGTTTTAATTCATTTGTCTTCAGAATGAAGTAGGTTGATCTGAACATCATGCCTGCACTTGTTTCAGCTGCACATGAACAAACTTGATTAACTTAAGACCTGTTCACTCTTTGTCTCATTCAAGATTTGTTTTCACAATTTCTAAAGATTGAGTCGAATTAATAGTAAAGAAAGCAAATGCAATGCTGGCATTTATTTTGAGAGGGGTTGTACACAAAAACAGGGATGTGATGCTGAGGCTCTATAATGTGCTGGTCAGGCCGCATTTGGAATATTGTGAGCAGTTTCTGGCACCGTATCTGAAGAAGGATGTGCTGGCTCTGGAGAGGGTCCAGAGGAGGTTTATGAGAATGATCCCAGAATTCAGTAGGTTAACATATGATGAGCGTTTGTCGGCACTGGGCCTGTACTCACTGGAGTTTAGAAGTACTAACTGGGACCTCATTGAAACATACAGAATAGTGAAAGGCTCGGATAGAGTGGATGTGGAGAGGATGTTTCCAGTCGTGGGTGAGTCTAGGACTAGAGGTCATAGCCTCAGAACTAAAGGACGTTCTTTTAGGAAGGAGAGGAGGTGAGATTTCTTTAGTCAGAGGGTGATGACTCTGTGGAATTATTTGCCACTGAAGGCAGTAGAGGCCGTCAGTGGATATATTTAAGGCAGGGATAGATAGATTCTTGATTACTACTGGTGTCAGAGGTTATGGGGAAGGCAGAAGAATGGAGTTAGGAGGGAGAGATAGATCAGCCATGATTGAATGGCGGAGTAGACTTGATGGGCCAAATGGCCTAATTCCGCTTCTATCACTATGATCTTATGGTTAGCTTTAACATTGAATTAATAAAGATTTTTTCCTACTGTCCTTAATTCTTTTGATAAACGCCCTAAATGTATGCTTCTTCACTGCATCATCAGCCATTGAAAGTAGTTCGTTATAATTTACCTCATCGTAACTTCCCTAAGTTGTCAGGTCATCCCTCAACGTTCTGTTCAATGGAATAAAGCTCAACTTTTCATAACTCTTTTCATTCCTTGCTCCTGGAACAACCAAAGTGGGCCAGACCTGATCATTCTGTTCCTGAAATAAGATTAAGGTTCAAGAGTCAAGAAAGTCGAGAGTGTTTTATTGTCAAATGTCCCAGATAGAACAATTAAATTCTTACTTGCCGCAGCACAACAAAATATGTAAACATAGTACACTGTAAACAATATAATAAACAAGAGAGAAAAAAAAGTTCAGTGTGTGTGTGTATATACACATACGCACAAATATACATATATATATTTAATATATATTGCTATATTTAAGAGGGAGTTAGATGTGGCCCTTGTGGCTAAGGGGATCAGAGGGTATGGAGAGAAGGCAGGTACGGGATACTGTTGGATGATGAGCCATGATCATATTGAATGGCGGTGAAGGGCCGAATGGCCTACTCCTGCACCTAATTTCTATGTTTCTATATAGATCATATATGTATATATATATGCATGTATATATGTATGTATATATATATGTGTGTGTGTATATATATATATATATGTGTGTGTGTGTGTGTGTATATATATATATATATATATATATATATATATATATATATATATATATATATATATATATATATATATATATATATATATGTGTGTGTGTATTATATATATATATATATATATATATATGTGTATATATATATATATGGGTTGGCTCAAGAACCTGATAGTTGGAGAAAAGTAGCTCTTTCAGAGATACAGTGCGGAAACACACCTTTCAGCCCACTATGTCCACGCCAACCAGCGATCCCCGTACACTAGCACTAAACACTAGGGACAATTTACAATCTTTACTGAAGCCAGTGAGCTTACAAACCTGTACGTCTTTGGAATGTGGAAGGAAACGGGAGCACCCGGAGAAAAACCCACGGTCATAGGGAGAACGTACAAACTTCGCACAGACACCACCCTAGTCCGGATCAAACCCGGGTCTCTGGTGGCTCTACCATTGTGCCACGGTGCCACCACCATGCTCAGCTCTTCCTGAACAAGGTGTTGTGAGACTTCAGGCTTCTGTACCTCCTAACCGTTGTTGACGCTGAGAAAAGCAGCATGGCCTGAGTAGTCGGCATTCTTGATGATAGACGCCACTTTCTTGAGGTGGCACCTCGTGTAGATGTTTATAATGGAAGGGATGCTGTGCCCAACACACTGTGAAACCTCTTGCATTCCTCTGCATTGGAATTGCCAAACCAGGGCATTGATGCAACCAGTCAGGATAGTTTTATACTATCTGTGAAAAGTTGTGTATTCGATGACTTGCAAAATCCTTTCCAAATTCTAAGAAAGTATATAAACACTGGCATGCCTTCTTCATGATTATATCTATGTGCTGGGCCTTGGACACGTCAACTGAGGTGTTTAGCTTAGAGATACAGCGCAGAAACTGGCCCTACGGCCCACCGAGCTCGCACTGACCAGCGATCCCCACATATTAACACTATCCTACACACGCTAGGCACAATTTTCACATAAACCAAGCCAATTAACCTACAAAATCTTCCAACAAACCAACCTTACACTTTGTACCATCATTCATTTTACTGTTTGGTCTCTTCTGCCTTTCCTTTTTTGCTCTTTCCCATTTATGATCAAAATCCATCTGCCTGAATTCCGAATCCAACCTTTCTGTCCTCGGCCTCCTCCATGGCCAGAGTGAGGACCACCGTAAATTTGGAGGAGCAGCACCTCATATTTCGCTTGGGCAGTTTGCACCCCTGCGGTATGAACATTGACTTCTCTAATTTCAGGTAGTCCTTACTTTCTCCTCCCCTTCTCAGCTCTCTCTCAGCCCACTGGCTCCTCCTCTTCCTTTCTTCCCCCCTAACATCAGTCTGAAGAAGGGTTTCGGCCTGAAACGTTGCCGATTTCCTTCGCTCCATAGATGCTGCCGCACCCGCTGAGTTTCTCCAGCACTTTTGTCTGCCTGAAGCAACAATCCTGCTTTTCTCTATAGCTGCTGCCTAACATGCTAGGTTTTTCCAGCGTTTTCAGTTTTTAATCTGGATATTTATCAGTTCCTATATTTAGCTTTTGCACATTTACTTGGGAGGCTTTGCAATTTAAAGGCTAGATAAAAATATAAGATGCGTCACAATATTTCAAGCAGACTTCACCATAAACTACTGAAGAAAATATTAGATTAGATGATCAAAGGCTTTGTCAAAGAGCTACCTTCCAGTGTCTTAAAAGAGGAGATGGGCAGAGAGTTTTAGAGAAGGAATTCCAGCACAGGAATTTGACAAAACATAATTATCAATTGTAGAACAAATAATTCGGGGAATAATTTTAGAGGCTTGAATTGAATGGGGGCAAATATCTAGATTATTAATTGGAGGTGAATACAAATAAAGGACAAGATGGAATTATGGAGAAATTTGAAAATATAAATGGGGGAATTGATTTGATTTTTGTTATAACCACGTTACATTCAACAATGATATATTTTGAGTTGTGACACTGTGACTGCAGAATACACCTAACTCAGATATTCTGGGAAGAGGGAACAGCACCTCATATTCCGCTTGGGGAGCCTGCATCCTCTTGGCATGAACATCGAATTCTCTCAATTCTGTTAACCCTTGCTGTCTCCTCCCCTTCATACCTCTACCTCAGCCCTCGGGCTCCTCCTTTTTCCTTTCTACCCCCGCCTCCCCCCACCCCTCCATCAGTTTGAAGAAGGGTTTCGGCCCGAAACGTTGCCTATCTCCCTCGCTCCATAGATGCTGCTGCACCCGCTGAGATCTGCTGAGTTACAAGAACGCTGTGCTTTTTTGGAGATGAGAATGTTTTGTAAAGATAGTTGATTGGTGAAGAGACCGCTGACAGCATATTTGAAAGAGGAGACCTTTAAACGACCATAGAGCGACATTAACCAATTTGAGGCCCAGGAATGAAAATTGGCTGACATTAGGTAGTTCATAAATTGCAATATGGAGAAGGAGGAAGAGGCGTTGGGAAAGCACGAGAGGCATTGGGGCAGAATGAGGTGAGTTTGGAGACAGGTTTATAGGATAAGAGCTGGAGAAGCCTGTTCTTACGGTTTGTGGTGAAAGGAAAAGAGACAGTCAAGGGGACTTTCCAGAGAAATGTTGCACTCTGCAAAGGAAACCAGACTTCTCTTTGCATTGCAGAGTAATACATCAATAGTTTTGGCAGATGAGAGCAAAGCACAGAAGTAATTTGGACCCGGTTAACTACAAAAGTAGTTAACTGGGTCCAACCACATTTGGCAGTGGATAGCCAAAATTAATTCAAGCCTTCAAACTTTAGATCTAAGGGAGATGAGCGGATGAGCGCTACATTGGGCTGCATCCAAGTTGTGAAAGAGTTTCATTATTTTAAATGGTGTTTGTGAGTCAAAATATGAAAGCAAGGATTCAGGTGCGTAAGTTGGTAGCTGCAACAAGAAGATAATTTGGAACAGAAGCCGAAGTGGCCATTCAGCAGCTCGTGCCTGCTGTTCTATCGAGAAACATAATGACTGATGTTTTAGTTCTGCTTCACTTTTCTATTAACTCCATATCCCTTAACTCCCTTAAATTCCAAAGATCGATTAGCGACACTCTCCACCCTTCTCTGCCCCACCTTTCTTATCTGGCATTCAAGCCCTCCGCCCAGATCCACCTATTACCTGCCTGCTCTTAGACCATCGCTTCCCCTCGCCTCTTTCTACCAGCATCCTCCCCTCTTCTCCATCACACTGTAGAATGGTCTCGCCCCATTTTTCCTCCACTGATGCTGTCAGGCCCACTAAGTTCCTCTAGTAGCTTATTTTTCCAGTTTTTAATGTTCTTCATAACTGAGGCCCCTTAGCCTCTGAGCCTTCCATAGTTTACGAGCCTCTGGCTGAATACATTTCTCACCGAGTCCTGGTCAACTTTTGATTTTCAGAGGGCAACCTCTGGCTCTAGACGTAAATGTGAAGAAAATTCTTGGATATACAGAAGGAGAAAATGGATTTGGGGTGAGAATAACTCCCTTGATGACTGAGATGATGGGAGTGCTGGGGTTGGGACAAATGGTATGTTCAGTGCTAGGGAAGTTTATATACGGAGGGAGAGATTTAAAGGGAAGAGGGCAGTTACTCCGTTAATGGAGGGTATGGCGATCTGAGTTGAAGGCTGAATCTCCAAGCATGACAAGTTGGAGTTTCTCGAGTAATCTCTAGTCCTGTTGCTTTTTCTCGAGTATTTGTTTTAACAAGCCATGCTTTAAGGCGAGTAGTTTAATTAATACCACTTGCTAGCTTTGTTTTGAATTTGCAGTGGGTATGCAGTAGCCAGCAGCAGTGACGATCGACTGAATGAACCTCCGACTTCTCTTGGACTTGTCCCTCATCAGGTGAGTCATCTCACAGGCCCACCACTCTGTTGCAGTGCATCAGTAACGGTTCATTCACGCCCACAATTGGACTTTTTGAAAAATGTTAATAACTTATTTATTGACATGACTTCCCCTTCTATGGGAAACCTTGATGAATCATAAACGTTGCACCCCAAAACATTCTGTGATTTTAAGCCTGACATTAAACCCCATGGTCTGAACGTGCTGAGTTAATAGAAGCTGCGAGGCAGTTCAGTACTTTGCGTTGTTTTTTGTTCCTCAGTCCAGTGGCTGCTCTGCATCACAATCCATATACGTATTGACGCATCTTCGTGATGCCGTTTCTACTAAACATTTGCTCATGTCACTCTTGAAAGTATCAACAATGAATATTCTAATTGATGCAGCGACGTGGTAGGTATCAGGGTTCCTCCTTGTACGCCTAAATGAGCTTACTCTACTTTTTGTAGGATTACATCACCTGTATGTAATTGTGGATTAAGGTGCAGTGCAAGAATCTACGTTAAACTGCCCAGGTAAAGCCTCACAAGGTGTAGGAGACCAGTTTAGTTTCGAGATGCAGCATGGAAACAGGCCCTTGGCCCAACATTTCCTTGCCGACCATCTTAGATAGTCCCATTAGTCCACGTTTGGCCCATAGCCCTCTAAGCCCATCCCACCCATGTACCTGTCCAAGTGTCTTTTATAGTTTTGGAAGAACTCAGCAGGACAGGCCACCATCTCTGGATAGAATGAATGACGTTTTGGTCGTGATCTTTTTTCAGACATAGTACCTGTCTCAACTACCTTTTCCAGCAGCTTGTTCCATATACCCTCCAATCTCTGAGTGGAAAAAATTCCCCTCACATTGCTATTATGTCTTGCTCCTCTCACCTTAAACGTCTCTCCTTCCTTCTATTCTTGATTCCCCTGCCAATAGACAATAGATAATAGGTGCAGGAGTAGGCTATTTGGTCCTCCGAGCCAGCACCACCATTCAATGTGATCATGGCTGATCATCCCCATTCAATACCCCGTTCCTGCCTTCTCCCCATATCCTGTGACTCCGCTATTTTTAAGAACCCTATCTAGCTCTCTCTTGAAAGCATCCAGAGAACCTGCCTCCACTGCCCTCTGAGGCAGAGAATTCCACAGACTCACCACTCTCTGTGAGAAAAAGTGTTTCCTCGTCTCCGTTCTAAATGGCTTACTCCTTATTCTTAAACTGTGGCCCCTAGTTCTGGACTCTGCCAACATCGGGAACATGTTTCCTGCCTCTAGTGTGTCCAAGCCCTTAACAATCTTATACGTTTCAATGAGATCCCCTCTCATCCTTCTAATCTTCAGAGTGTGCAAGCCCAGCTACTCCATTCTCTCAGCAAATGGCAGTCCCGCCATCCCGGGAATTAACCTTGTAAACCTACGCTGCACTCCCTCAATAGCAAGAATGTCCTTCCTCAAATTAGGGGACTAAAACTGCACACAATACTCCAGGTGCGGTTTCACTAGGGCTCTGTACAACTGCAGAAGGACCTCTTTGCTCCTGTATTCGATTTCTCTTGTTATAAAGGCCGACATGCCATTCGCTTTCTTCACTGCCTGCTATACCTGCATGCTTACTTTCATGGACTGATGTACAAGGACCCCCAGATCCCATTGTACTTCCCCTTTTTCCAACTTGACACCATTTAGATAGTAATCTGCCTTCCTGTTTTTGCTACCATAGTGGATAACCTCACATTTATCCGCATTAAACTTCATCTGCCATGTATCTGCCCAATCACCCAACCTGTCCAAGTCACTCTGAATTCTCATAGCATCGTCCTCACAGTTCACACTGCCACCCAGCTTTGTGTCATCTGCAAATTTGCTAATGTTACTTTGAAGAGTTCTTTGCCCTGGGTAAAAGTCCCTGTACATTCACACCACCTCTTCCCCTCATGATTTTATACACTTTTATAAGCACCCCTTAGCTCCTTGTGCTCCAAGGAATCTAGTCTTAACCTGCCCAACTCGTCTCTCTAGATCAGCTGGCCTGGCAACATTTGCGTAAGTCTTCTCTTTCCAGCTGAATAACATCCTTCCTATAGCAGGGTGACCAAACATGAACGCAGACCTCTGAATGCAGCCTCACTAACATCTGCTGGAACAATGCTATAATTGCTGCTCTCAACCTCTCTGCCGATTTTCCTTAATTTGCTCTTATAAGACACTGGATGTCAGCCCTTTGACAAAGCGTTCGATATTTCTGATCAGGTCCGGGAGATTTCTATATTTTCATGTGCAGCACCTCCTTGACTGTTATACGAACAGTCCTCAAAGCATCTCTACTAACTATTCCAAGTTCCCTAGCGTTCATGTCCTTCTCCCTTGGAAAAACAGTGGAGAAATATTAATTGAGTACATTGCCAATCTCCTACAGCTCCACATAATGATGACAGCTTTGGTTTCAGAGGGGAACTATTCTCGCTCAAGTTACCCTCTTTCCCTTAAAGTGCATAAAATCCCTTAATTTTATCTGCCAGAGCTATTTCTTCACCCTGGTTTCCTTCTTAAGTATGCTCCTTCGTCCCCTAAACTCTGACAGGGATACACTTGTCCCATTCATGCCTACAGCCATATCAAACTTCCTGAAGTCCATGGAGACCACACCCACAGATACTGAGTGCTTAAGAAGGAACTGCAGATGCTGGAAAATCGAAGGTAGACAAAAATGCTGGAGAAACTCAGCGGGTGAGGCAGCATCTATGGAGCGAAGGAAATAGGCAACGTTTTGGCCCGAAACGTGGCCCATTTCCTTCACTCCATAGATGCTGCCTCACCCGCTGAGTTTCTCCAGATTTTTGTCTACCCATAGAAACTGAACTGTCCACTTTGTTGGTGCTGCCGAAACAAGAGCACAAATCCCATTGGAATAGGATGACATGCCTTGCCTTCCACGAGTGTCTGCAAACTCTTTTTGCTCAACTGCTCAGTCACTCTATCCATGATGATAAATTTCAGTCACATTCCTCATATCTAATGTAAAATTGACAGGTCTTTAATAAATAAATATAGCAATACTTTCAAAGCATTCCATGCCTTTGGCATCTTATTTGTAAAACATATTTATAGATTCTCTTCCTCCTTGATCCTCTTTTCCAATTGCTTAATATTCCAAGAAAAATATTAGATCTTTATTTTAGTGTTTTGTAAGGCACCTTTCTTTCTGCCTTTTTTATATTTATCCTGGGTTGTAGTTAATTGTCATGTTTTCTTCCATCCCGCGTTTGAGCGGCTTGCTTCCGCAAAGTTGTCAAAGCCACAGAGAGGATGCAGAAGAGATGCCAGCGATGAGGATAGATGAAAGAAACTGTAATTTGTGTCCCGAGGGACTCCATTGAGCCCACTTTATAGTTGGCACGTAACCCTGGCATTCTGCTTGCCAATCTTCCACGTAATTTATGCTTGGAAGAATCCAATGCTTAGCATATGAATGCAATAGCTAGCAGCACTAGTTAGAGATTTTAACAAAGGGGTAAGGACAGTCTTTTAAAATAAGCTTTATGTGATGAAATATTTGGGGTTTTGTTCCTCCCCCCCACATCCACAGTACCTTTTGAATCATCTTTCCAAGCTGTAAACTATCCTGACCAAGAGCTGAGATGGATGGGCTGGCTTCAGTCCATCCAAGTCTGCAACCTGCAACAGCATAGATACCATAGTGTTACAGGATGTTTCGTCCCTGCCCTCACCTCTTTTATACAGGGTAATTGTCCGCCACTGTGTTTCTACGGCAACCCAGTTGAAGTCAGGAAATTATCATGTACATAATTATAGACATCTACCCAGCTCCCATTGCACTGTCTAATGGTGATTGAACCCATTCTGATGCTGGATAGAAGCTCTTTGATACACATGTGAACAATGCTAAAAGCTATAAGAAAAAACAAACTTGTGGATAAACAGGCCAAATATTTACATTGTGCGGGAAGGAAGTGCAGATGCTGGTTTACACCGAAGAAAGACACAAAATGCTGGAGTAACTCAGCGGGACAGGCAGAATCTCTGGAGAGAAGGAAGAGGTGACGGTTTTCCGAAGGGTCTGGACCCGAAACATCACCCGAAACGTCACCCATTCCTTCTCTCCAGTTATGCTGCCTGTCCCGCCAAGTTACTCCAGCATTTTGTGTCAACCTTTGGTTTAAACCAGCATCTGCACTTCCTTCCTACACATGTTACAAACTCCATACAGGCAGCACCTGTAGTTGAGGGAGAGGGAAAGGAGATATGGAAGAGTACAAAGAACATGTAATATGTGTAAAGAAAAGATCAAAGCAGATGATGATCTAGGAAATGTACAATGGTTCCTTGTTGGCTGGGGGGGGGGGGGAGAAGGTGACAACGAGGCATACAAACATCAAAGCTAATCAGGGCAGTGAAACTAGTAGGAGAACTAGGGCGGGGGGGCTGAAAGAAGAAAAGCAAAGGTTACTTGAACATAGAAAAATCAATTCATACTGTTGGGGTGTAAGGTGCCCAAGTGAAATATGAGGTGTTGTTCCTCCAATTTGCATTTGGCATCATTCTGAGATTGGAGGAGGCCTAGGACAGAAAGGTCAGTGAGAATGGGAGGGGGAGTTTAGTGTATAGTAACCGGGAGACCGCGTAAGCCCAGGCAGACTGTTCCACAGATGGTCTAAATGGTGTTCTTTTCTACTCTTTTTATGCTTGATTTATATTCCGTGATTATCTTCAGTTGCATTTAATTCCCTCGGCACTGCTATTATATCCCCATTGCAGCAGGAAATCTTCACTTAAGTTAAGTTTAACCCTGTAATCCTTGAGAATGTTTAAAAAAAAATGGCATTTGGCACCCCTGATGGCAGTAAAAGCTCTTGACTCCAGGTGGCGCCACAATCAAACAAATATATTTGGTGCTGCATGTTTGGAGTGTAGAAGAAGGAGGTGGGTTACATGGAAAATAGGTGCAGGAGGAGGCCATTTGGCCCTTCGAGCCTGCACTGCATTAATGCACTTCAAATGTTATTCATTGATGTGAGGACAGCAGGACACTAATGCGCTTGTAATTGCCAGATTCATAGAAGAAAATACAAATGTTCATAGGATCGGAATTAGGCCATTCGGCCCATAGAGCCTACTCCGTCATTCATTCATGGCTGCCGTTCCCTCTCAAACCCATTCTCCTGCCTTCTCCCCATAACCATTGACACCTGTATTGGTCCAGAAAAGCAAGGATGTGAAGAACCTGCACAGCACCACATGAGACTAAATCTGTAATAATGTGGGATGCAGTAGAAGATTAGAAAAATGATAGAAAATATATCATTGTAGTTTCTCTATGAGTGGCAGGTGTAAGAGAGATAGCCATTGTCCCATGGCAAGAGTGTCTAAAATTAGAGGTGGCGGGTTTAATGTTAGAGAGAGAGGGAGAGAGGGAAGGTTTAAAAGGGATCTGAAGGGTAGGTTTTTCACACAGAAAGTAATTGTATCTGGATTGAGCTACGAGGAGAGTATAGTGGAGGTAGGAACCCCAACAACACTTAAGAAGCACCTGGACAGATACTTGAATGAACAAGACTTAGAGGGATGTGGAATTAATGAAGGCAACTGAGATGAGTTTAGATGGGTCTGGTGATCAGCATAGATGCAGTGGGATGAAAGGCCTGTATATGTATTGTTTTGCTGTGCAACTCTATAACCCTATTAAATTCACAGGGTTACAGTTTTAAGAATGGTGTTTATTCATCATTACTAAAATTATTCTTCTTTCACTGGATACCAAGAATTGACGACAACTAACAACTAAAAAACGAGTTGCATTCATATATCGCCTTGCACATTCTTTTACAAATGGGAATCTTTTGAACTGCGATTACTCTTGTAATGAAAGAAACATGCCTGTCAGTTTGCATCCTGCAAGCTCCCACAAGCAAGTGATAGTGCCCAGATAAGCGTTAAGTGAGGGATACATTTTATTCAGGACAGATGTCTTGCACTTTGTGAAGATAACGGGATGGGATTTTTCACATTATCCTCAAGTGTAGACAAGAATAATGTCCCATTCAAGAGATGGAATCTTTGACAATGTTGCACTCCCTTGATGGATTTTTATGCTCGAGTCACGAGACTGTGACTTGAACCCACTGCTTTCTGACACAAGAGGGCTGCCAACTGAGAGACAGGTGCCACCTTTGCAATGATCATTTGCGATAAGGAATTAAGCAGTTCGCTTGGAAACTGGAGTATTAAAGGAGCCGGGGAGAACTGGGAGCTTGATAGAGATGAAACAAAACGCCAACCCTGGCCATTTGCATCTGCAGCAATTGATTCAGTGGTGGCAGAGACAAGTGATATCAGCCGACCGACCTTTACAACAGCAACTAATAATCCCTCTCTTGCAGATCCGTGGCTTCTTGTCAAGGTTCGACAACGTCCTCCCAGCAAGTCTAGCGTTTGATAAGTGCACAGCATGCTCATCAGTGGTAAGTGCCTTCTGCAGTAGACTTGTGGGGAAGTTCCAAAGTTTCATATAAAAAAATTTTAAAAGTGGATCTTGGGATTCTGCAATAATACCAGAAAATACTGGAGAAGTTGAACAGGTAGCATCTGTGTAGAGATGATGTTTCACAGAGCCGTGACCTAGATCAGAACTGGAAAAGTGCAAAATCAAGTGTGTGTCCGGTTGCAGAGAAGGGAAAGGATAAAAAAGAATGTCTGTGATGAAGTGAAGGCGAAGAATCTCTGCTTGATCCAGTTGCTGCTGGCGTTGTCTCAGACAGTGATTGATGATTGTTAGTCGTAGCTTATCTGTCTGGAGGAGGTGTCAAAAGAGGAAGATGAGTGCAGACAGAGGGAAGAAGGAAACAGACAAAACACCGGCTGCTGGAAAACTGAAATAAAAGAGAGAATGCTGAAAATACTCACCACGTCAGGTTGCATTTGAAGAGAGAGAGAAAACCCTAAATGAATCTTGCAGATTACTGGGTTACACAAAAAGCTGGAGAAGCTCAGCGGGTGCAGCAGCATCTAAGGAGCGAAGGAGATAGGCGACGTTTCGGGTCGAGACCCTTCTTCAGATTACTGATGTGTGAGAATTGGTCAATTCTTACACATATAGAGAAGGCTGGCTGACAGACAGAACTGCAGATCGTGATCAAAACGCAATGCGCTGGAGTATCTCAGCAGATCAGGCAGCTTCTGTGGAGGGAATGGAAGGATCATGCTTCGGGTCGGGACACTTCTCCAGACTTTTGACAGATTAAGCTGGATATTTGAAATTCTTGTTCTTTCAGTGTCTTGTCACTAATTGTAGTGTGCCACTCCCACGTTGACCTCTGCCTTTGCCCTTCTGCCCTGAACCAATGCATCTCACTTTCTGTGTAGCAAGTTGCAGCCTTTGGGACTTATCTCGCAATTCAGCAATTTCAGATAACCAGCCTTTCCTGTTTGTGTCAGAAGTAGCTACTTCTAATGTGGGCAATGAACCTATAATGTTAATTTAGCGTCTGGAAAAACTATTTAACTTGCTGAGAATTTACAGAACTTACTTTTTATTTAGATTTCCAATAAATGCGTAATTCTGCATCTCACAAATTCAGTGTTATGTTTTTTATCACCTCTATCCTCTTTTATCTTCCTCCATTTATACCTCCTCCTGGTAGGACATGGAATAGGAATACTTTATTTGTTTCCCCCCCCCCCCCCTCACATCTGTCACCCCACGCCAGGTCCCCGTTGTCCTTTGTCTCCCCCCTCCCCCACCCCTCCCCTCAAGTCGGCCCCCCCACGCCAGGTCCCCATTGTCCTCCCCCTCCCCTCCTCATGGTGGTCCTCCGTGCTCTCGTCGACTGTGGGGTCGACCCGCGAGCCATCACCGCCGCCGCCACCTCGAGGCTTTACCACCTCCGAGGCCCCATCGTGGCGAAGTTTCACCGCTGTTGCCGCCGAGGCCTCACCACTGCCGGCGCCCCACGTCACGCCTCCGTGGTGCCGACCCGGGCCCCAGCCGCGGACTCCGCAGCCGCTCTGCCCGACCCAGGCTTCTACCCACGACGCCCAGCCGGGCCCCGACCAAACAGGCACTTTGGCCCACAATATCTGCACTGAACATGATGCCAAGATCAGTGCATTTAAGTTATATATTCTCTAGTATTTGATTTTTTCGCCCTGGGATATAGGTTGAGACTGTCTACCCTATTTATGCCTCCCATAGTTTTATGTGGAGTCATATAGCATGGGAACAGGCCCTTCGGCCCAACTCGCAACATGTCCCAGCTACACTAGTCCCTGCCTGCGCTTGGCCCATTTCCCTCAAAACCTGCCCTATCCATGCACCTGTTTAATTGTTTCGGAAACGTTGCGAAAGTCCTTGCCTCAAATACCTCCTCTGGCAGCTTGTTCCACATACACCCACCACCCTCTGTGTGAAAAAATTACCCCTCAGATTCCTATTAAATCTTGTTTCCCTTCATCTAAAACCCATGTCCTCTGGTTCTTGATTTCCCCAACTCTGGGCAAGAGACTCTTGGTTTACCTGATTATTTCCTCTCATGATCTTATACACCTCTATAAGATCACCCCCCATCCTCCTGCACGCCAAGGAATAGAGTCCCAGCCTACTTAACCTCTCCCTGTGGTTCTGATACTCGAGTCCCGGCAACATCCTCGTAAATATTCTTTGTACCTTTTCCAGCTTGACAAAATCCTTCCTATAACATGGTGCCTGGAACTGAACACAATACGCTAAATGTGGCCTCACCAACGTTGTACACAGCTGCAACATGGCCTCCCAACTTCTATACTCAATACTCTGACTGATGAAGCCAAAAGCCTTTTTGACCACCCTATCTGCCTGTGATGCCACCTGCAAGGAACCATGCACCTGTGCTCCTCGATCCCTCTGCTCCACAGCACTCCCCAGAGCCCTACCATTCAGCGTAGATCCTGGCCATGTTAGACTTCCTAAAATGCAACACCTCACATTTCGCTGTACTAAATAAATTCCATCAACCATTCCTCAGCCCAGCTGGCCAACCGATCAAGATCCTGCTGCTATTTTTCACACCCATCTTCACTATTTGCAATACCACCCACTTTTGTATCATAGAAACATAGAAAATAGGTGCAGGAGGAGGCCATTCGGCCCTTCGAGCCAGCACCGCCATTCATTGTGATCATGGCTGATCGTCCCCAATCAATAACCTATGCCTGCCTTCTCCCCATATCCCTCGATTCCACCAGCTCCTAGAGCTCTATCTAACTCTCTTAAATCCATCCAGTGACTTGGCCTCCACTGCCCTCTGTGGCAGGGAATTCCACAAATTCACAACTCTCTGGGTGAAAAAGTGTTTTCTCACCTCAGTCTTAAATGACCTCCCCTTTATTCTGAGACTGTGGCCCCTGGTTCTGGACTCACCCAACATTGGGAACATTTTTCCTGCATCTAGCTTGTCCAGTCATTTTATAATTTTATATATTTCTATAAGTTCCCCCCCCCCACCACCCCATCCTTCTAAACTCCCGTATCATCTGCAAGCTTGCTCATCTTGCCATGTACGTTCTCATCCAACATATTTCTTCCAGGCCTCCCCACAATTTCCGGTGATCCAGGGAAAACAATCCAAGTCTGGCCAACCGCTCCCTTAGGCTAATACCACGTAATCCAGACAACATTATGGTAAACCTCCTCTTCAATCGTTCCAATGCCTCCACATCCCTCCTGTAATGGGGCAACCAGAACTGCATGCAATACCCAAAGCCCTGTAAAATTGCATCATGACTTCCTGACATCAATAGGTGTACACTGCTATCTTGCAGGTAACAATTTGTCTTTTACATCCATCATATATCACAGACGGTCCTTTTATTCTTTCCTCCTCGAACCCTTCTTTGCAAGTTAAAATATGCTTGTTTTCTCACACTTTGCGAAATGCAAAGTCATTGATCTGAAATGTTAACTCCATTTACCTTCCACAATTGCTGACCTACTGAGAAATCACCTCTCCACAGATGCTGAGCTACTCAGAACCTCCTGAATTTAAACATCTCCTGTCGCATTACTGATCCTAGCCACGTTTTTAAAAAAAAGCAATCTTCTGATATTTAAGCAAGCTCTTCATATGTTTTATAATTCTTCTTTGATATCAACGGTGATAACACTTCATCATAGACTGCAGGAGTGCATGGTTTCCCAGCTTATTCATTTTTCTTTCTTGTTTGCTAACCCCTCCCAGCATTAGTGTGAGTGGGAGACATTCTCCATGCCTATTCTCCCACTGAGCTTCAAAGCATTGTGCTGCTGTCTCACTTGTACAAGATTGTTTTTAGTGCCTTTAAAGTATTCGTTGTGTTTTCATTGGTATAAATTACCCTCCAGAAAATAGCATGCTTTATTCCAGTCTTTATGATGGATCCTTATTGTAAATTAGCTATTTGAACTACATCAGCCTGTCCTAATGATTAATGTTTCGTGCAGTTGTTAACATTTATACTGCTGTGAATAAATATTTTTACTTCCGTTTATTTGCTTTGGGGGGGGGGGGAAGTGGAGCACATTCATATCAAGATCAAAAGAACAGATTTAAAGGAAAATTGAAAGCCTGCAGATTTGCCAGGTTTCATATCCTTGTGAGGCAGTGATTCAGTTGTACTTCTTCCAATCTAATCTACTGCATTGGGTGTTCACAATGTGGTGTCCTGTGTAATTGAGACTCTGAACAAAGGTTGGATGACTGCCACATGGCATGCTTGCATTCATCCTGAGCTTCTGTTGACCACTTTAGCTCTTCATCCCACCCCCACGCCGACCTGCCTGTCTGTCTGGTCTTCTGCGCTGTTATATAAGAAGCCCAAAGTAATTTGGAGGAACGTCACCTCAACTTCGGTCAGCCATCCAGATTTAATATTGAATTTCAGCATTTCTAGTACTGCACTCCCTTCTGAATACTCCCATTTCAGTCTGTCCAAATTCAAAACTTCTGCATAAGTTGGCTTCAACATATTCTGCGATGGATGTGGAGGATTTTGAGGCACCTGCTGTAAGTAGTATTGTACAGTTTAATATGTTATTGTGAAAATTACCCATAGAAATTAATTTCCAGGCATTTACAGGGGAAATTGCAGCTTAGATTAACCTTAAACTCCCGATGGTATTCACTGTAATTTAGATGAAATACTAGAAACTTGCTGGTGGCCCTGGAACAAGAACCAGCTCTGAGTTATTATCTTGAGGACGTAATGTGGAAAAACAGTGCATGGGAACGTGTCCCTCCATTAACGGCTCAATGGAAATGTTCTATTGAAAATTGTTTTACCATTGTTTTACCTGGTTTATTGTTAGACAATGTGTATAATGTTAATAGTTCAGGAACACCAGCATTTTTCAAGCTGCCAGCCATGGCTCAGTGGTGGCGTTCCAGTCAGTGAGAGACCTTACTGTTGGTTCCGGCCCTATTTCAGAGACTGGAGCACAGGATCTGGGTGACACTGAGGGGGTGCTGCACTGCAGTGGGGGTGGGGGGGGGTCAGTATTCCTGTTCTTCTACTGAGGAGTGTTTCACATTGTAATTGAGTGGCTCCTAGGGAAGACCTTAGGGATTGTTGATGAAGGGTTATGTGTGAGGCATATGGGATAGAGGTGGGGAATATATGAACTATGAGAGTATTTAACTCCCAGGCCTCACCCATGAGGAGCTAGTTTAAAGATAAAGACTTTAGATTAATTGGCTTTGGGGAAAACTTGTTCATTGTTCCAAGTGTGTAGGATTGTACTAGTGTACGGAGGTTGCTGGTCGGTGCGGACACAGAGGGCTTGATTCCGTCCTGTATCTCTAAACGCAACTAAACCAAATCAAGACCACAGTCTATTGAAAAACAGATCTCTGCCCCTTTCCTTCCCCCCGTCCCCCTCCCATACACTCCTACCCACAATAGGTGCCTCCAAGCACAGCTGTTTCTACCTGGTCCATTGTTAGAATAAGTTAACTAACATTAGCATCCTTGCTTTAGCCATTGTCTCCAACAGCAAGGCTCTAACTGCCCTCAATGATCCAATAGGCAGGCCTTGTCATTTGCACACCCAACGTCAGTGCCCCAAAGCAGATACACTATTCCAAGCTCTATCGCATCAAGAGACCGCCAGGTGGACTTAAGAAAAGGCTCAAGGGCATTCTCCTAAGTGTAACATCCCACCGACTAATCGGAATCCCGGGCTCATGTTCATTGAAAATGGAGAAGGAACATTCTGCATGTCATTGGGACCTTGAGGCTACTTCATAGGATCGTCCAGCAGCCTAGAGGGGCCCAATTCATGTCAGGCACCACCTTCTCAAAGTGTGACACAAAACTTCAGGTAGCCCCGGCATTGCCTCTCTCTCTATCCCTCCCCCACCCAAGTCATACTAGCTTCTCTTCTTCACCCTACAAACAGCTTACAATGGCCTGTTTCCTTTATCATTGTTTAGTTTTTGAATATCTTTAATTCATTGTTATATACCTCTCCACATCACTGTCTTTATCTCTCATTTACCTTATCCCTAACCAGTCTGAAGAAGGGTTATTGATCCGAAATGTCACCCATTCCTTCTCTCCAGAGATGCTGCCTGTCCCGCAGAGTTACCCCAGCTTTTTGTGTCTTATCTGCGTGACCTATATTGGCCTTGCAGAGTTGGAGTGGAATCATTGCATATCTCAAGGGACTGCTGAAGAAGAAATGGGCTGAAAGTGTACCATTTTGAAAGACAGGAGTAGTTTGGCATGTTGGAGTGTATTGGCTGACTCTGAAGTTAGACTAAGCAGCAAGCCAAAGAGAGGGGGGAATTTGACCTTCATTTTAAAGAGGAAAAATTGCTCTCCCACAACTTTTGCTCCAACAGATAAGCTTTAGCCTCAGAGCATCTCTTCTGTCTCTGACCTTATTCAACCTGGTTAGACATCCACATGAACTGCCCCACTCAAGCCTTCATTAAAGATCATGCGATAGCAGTAGAATTAGGTGATTCGGCCCATTAAGTCTATTCCGCCATTCAATCATGGCTGATCTATCTCTCCTAACCCCATTCCCCTGCCTTCACCCCATAACCTCTGACATTAAAATTAATTTGGGCGCTCTTTCTCATAATGCGACACCACTTTGTAAATTGTCGAAGCTTTTGAAGGTTTTGTTTGAGATCACTTAATCATGACTCAGCTTATTTTCCCCAAGGACTAAGATTATACATGTGTCTAAAGATTGCAGAAATGTCTGTGGCTATCATCTTTTTTTAATCCATTTGAAAATGTAATCTATTCTTTGTTTTATTGCCAGAAAAATTGTAATCAAATAGATTAAACTGAAAGAAAATCCAGTGCATAACGAAGCAGACATTTTTGTGAGATTCGTTAGGATCTACTGCCAGTTAGGAGGCCAGAACTGGCAATGTCCTGTACAATAGGATATGATATGATACAATAGAACTTCATTTGTCCCAGGAGGGAAATTGGTCTGCCCACAGCCAGAGAACACAACAAGATATGTGAAACGTGAAATTATATATACACATACACACACACTCAAACTCACACATAATAGTGCAATAATAACAATAATAGTCTATTGAAGCAAGACCAGGCAGGTTCAGTGAAAATAAAACCAAAACTCGTGAAAAGCACGTGCCTAGTTGAGCTTACAAACACAGCTGGGAGGAGCGCCGAATAACTGGCTAAAAGCCCGCGAACGAACCCCTGCGGTCACGTCACCGTGCCGACCAATGACGAGGGTTCTGACTCCCCAGCCCCAACACTAGGTGCCGCTAAAGGACCCCCCCCCCCACCAGAAGCAGAGGAAAGGAAACGAGCGGGAGTCTAAGTCAAGCGGCCAGATCGTGTTGGGACAGGGGGATCGGCATAACAGGTGCAACGGGCGGAATAGACACAACAGGTGCAACCACAAAAGCGGGATGGTCAGAGGACGACCTCTACGCCGGGGCTGTCGACATCCAGAAGGGCGGACTTGAGGCGGGCCACCGAAACGATCTCCTTCCGGCCCCCGACATCCAAAGTCGCGACGCCGCAACTCCCAGAAAGGACCCTCATAAGGCCGCTGCAGTGGATTCCGGTGTGAGTCCCTCTGGATGAAAACAAAATGGCAGTCCGTGAGCGGAGGCGGAACATAAGAAGGAGCAACACCACAATGGTGAAAGGTCAGAACTGGGGCTAGTCCACCCACTTTCACCCGAAGGTGCGCCAGCACAGATGAAGTGGGCTCCTGCGGCCCCCGAGCAGCAGGAAGGAAATCACCAGGCACCCGCAGCGGGGAGCCGTACACCAGCTCCGCAGAAGATGTGTCCAAATCTGCCTATGGAGCCGTGCGGATCCCTGGCAACACCCATGGCAACGCATCCACCCAATCAGGGCCCGTGAGCCGTGCTTTCAACGCGGACTTCAGTTGCCGGTGAAACCGCTCCACCAAACCGTTGGCCTGAGGATGGTACGCAGTGGTATGATGCAACTGAGCAATGGCCGACCACATGGCAGAGGTGAACTGGGCACCTCGGTCTGAAGAGATGTCAGCAGGAACTCCAAAACGTGCTACGCAGTGGGCCACGAGAGCCCGAGCGCGAGTCGCAGCGGCGGTGTCAGCTAGTGGGATAGCCTCGGGCCACCGCGTGAAACGGTCCACAATCGTGAGCAGGTGGGTGACACCACGGGACGTCGGCAGAGGACCCACCAGGGCGACGTGAATGTGCTCGAACCAGCGGTGAGGGACCACGAAACCCTGAAGCAGCGCATGTTGGTTCTTGGATGTCTGGCAAGGAATGCAGGCCCTGGCCCAACCTGTTTGCGCAGGCCATGCCAGACGAACTTGGCCGCCACCAGCGCAGAAGTCGCCCAGATGGAAGGGTGGGCCAGTTCGTGAACAGAGTCAAGCACACGCCGCTGCCAACCCGCAGGGACGATGGGCCGCGGCTGCCCGGTGGAGACATCACATAGAACCGTCACACCTGAGGGCCCGAGCGGGATATCGACACCAACCCCGAAACAGCATCACGATAGGCAATCATCTCGTTCCTATCCCGTTGTGCAGCAGCCAGCCCAGAATAGTCAATGCCCGGGGCCACGGACAGCACGGCATGGACCGCATGACGAGATAAGGCGTCAATGACCTGGTTAAGCTTGCCTCCATGTGCTGGACATTGGTGGTAAACTCTGAGACAAACGGCATGTGCTGCTGTTGGCGAGCAGACCAGGGGTCGAACACCTTCGTGAATGCAAACGCCAGGGGCTTGTGATCGGTAAATGCCATGAAGGGCGTGCCCTTCATGAAATGCCGGACCACCAAATAAAGAGCCAGGATGCACTGTAGTTCCGCTCAGGGGGCCGCAGGTGTCAGCTTAAAAAGGCAAGCGGCTGCCAGCGACCGTCGATAAACTGCTCGAGGACCCTCCGACAGCACTATCTGAAGCGTCGACGGTTGGGGCAGCAGCCCGCGGGTGCACGAGCATGGTGGCATGGGCCAGCGCCTCCTTGGCACCGTCAAAAGCGGTCATGGTCTCGGCGTCCCACACCAGGTCCTGCGGCTTGCCGGCCAGGCACTGGAACAAAGGCCGCATGGCCCACACCACCGCCAGCACAAAACGATGATAAACGTTAATCCTCCCCACGAACTCCTGGAGCCCTCTAATGGTGTGCGGCCAGGGGAACTGCCGAATCGCCTCCACCTTGGCGGGGGGAGGAGTAGCGCCTTGTGGGGTAACGTGGTGTCCGTGGAAGGAAATGGAGCCGAGACCAAACTGGCATTTGACGGCGTTAATAATGAGCCTGTGGTCCCGGGGCCGCTGGAACAGCACCCGGAGGCGCGCACAGTGCTGCTGGCGGGAGCAGCTGGCAACCCGAATGTCATCCAAGTAAATGAACACAAAGTCCAATCCCCGGACGACCATGTCCATAAGCCGCTGAAAAGCTTGCGCGGCGTTCTTAAGACCGAAAGGCATCCTCAGCCTCTCAAACAGGCCGAACAGAGTAGTGATGGCGGTCTTGGCACATCATCGGGGTGGACGGGGATCTGGTGCTAGCTGCGCACCAGATCTACCTTGGAGAAAATTGTAGCCCCTTCTAAATGGGCCGTGAAGTCTGGATGTGCGGGACTGGGTAGCGGTCAGCGGTCGTGACGGTGTTAAGGCAGTGGTAGTCCCCACACGGCCTCCACCCGCCAGACGACTCGGATGTGATGGACGATCCCATGCTTGGGGGCGGCCGAGTGAAACTCAGGATCTCCGGAAACTCGGCCAGAATCGGGGCATACGCGCCATCCGCATCCGACACCGATCTGAGATGCGGGCCGGAGAAAACCGTGGGCTGCAGTGATGCATGTGGGAGGGATTCCGGACGAACGAGGCGCTGGTCCCGGACGTTAACCAGGCGGGAAAAGGCCCATTAAAAATCGGCGCCTAGCTTGCCTGGGAGACATCCGTCATCGTAAACGGCCACAAGTAACATCGAGAGTCTAAAATGAGGGAAACGGTGTGAGTACATTACGTGCGGATGGGGCTGATGGGTATCGACCCCGGAAGGAGGTAAGATGCTCTCATCCCCAGTGTCCACTAGAAATCGAAGCCCGGAATGGCGGTCCCGGACGTAGAGGCGATGTTTCTGGCTGACTGCGATAGCCTTTACTTGCGATCGGCCGAGGTGATTTCCCAGATACGAGCAGGGAGTGCGGCATCGGCGGGCCGCCGCACCCCAGCGTTGGTGGTAATAACACCACTGGCGCTTACTGCGACCCTCGGCGAGCTGCACGGGGTCAGCAAAGTCACACCCGGCGAGGAGCAGGCGGATGTCATGGGGCATCTGCTCCAGGAAAGCCTGCTTGGACAGGAGACAAGGCTGGTGGACGTCCATGAGCGACAGCATCTCGCCCATTAACACCGACGGCTTACGATCGCCGAGGCAGTCAATGTGTAAAAGCCGGGCCGCGCGATCGCGGTGGCTGAGCCCGAAGGTGCACAGTAGCAGCGCCTTGCAACCCTCATATTTATTGGCGGCGGGCGGATTCTGCAGATAAGGGAGCAAACGGGTGGAGGTGTCCTGGCTGAGCGCACCCACCACATAGAAATAGCGGGTGGAATCCACGACAATCTGGCGGATCGCGAACTGGGCCTCGATTTGCTGAAAGCACATACGAGGCTGACCGCCCAGAAAACGGGCAGTTTAAGGGAAACCGCGTTATACTGGGCGGGGTTGGTGTCGAGGTTTTTAGCGGCGTTCATGTTGAGACCCGAAAACCGTTCGGAAAATCGGGGTCACCTCTGAAGCGAGACCAGGCAGGTTGCGTGAAATAGTTTTTATTTACAAAACTCGTGAAAACCGCATGCCGGTTACAACTAGCTGAGCTTACAAACACAGCTCCTGTCGCTGGGAGGAGCGCTGAATGACTGGCTAAAAGCCCGCGAACGAAACACCGCGCTCACGTGACCGTGCTGACCAATGACGAGGGTTCTGACTTCCCAGCCCCACCACTAGGTGCTGCTACACTATGTCGGCTAGCCACTGGGGAAAAAGGATCTCCTGTGGCGTTCTGTGCTGCATCTCGGTGGAACCAGTCTGTTGCTGAAGATACTCCTCCGGTAGACAGTGTGTCATGGAGGGGGTGAGCTATATTGTCCAAGATGCTCCGCAGTTTGAGGAGCATCCTCCCCTATGAGACCACTTCCAATGAATCCAATAATTGGCAAGTCATTGATAAATTGCTGCAAACACTTAAAGATTAGAGTGAAGTGCAGCAGTCACTCTGTTATATATTTTGCATCCGAACTGGGTGATTTATGATGAATTTTTTTTTTAAAACAGAATAACTATAATTCAGTTGTTTGGATTATTGACATGTAGTTAGCATGAGTCATTGCACGAGTTTGTGACAGTGGACATCAATCACATTACAAAGTAGCAAAGTATAAAATACCATTGTTCCTCTTGCAAATTACACCTTTCCCCAGTGTGTAACCGCACTGTATTTTATCAACTTCTGTCAACTGGACTAGAATCCTGTGATTTATTTATTTTACTGAGACAGCCCACCACCTTCCAGTATTCCTTGGGTGTCTGATCCTCTGCAGTAAATGTTGTTAGTCGCCTTTAGTAATACCAAAGAGTCTGGCACATGTTCAGTTTGTGGATCAAGAGAATGTTAAATCTGGCTTGTCAGAAAGTTTGATATGCAGGCTCTCGGATTTTACATTTATCATTTGCCATTTACCTGTCATACGGCACAGGAAGAGGCCCTTCAGCCCCCCAACGCGAAAAGCAAACCAAGGCTTCCCATCTAGCTGGCTCCATATCTCTGTTAGAGATATGGGACTGTTTATCCCATATCTCTGCAAACCTGTTCATCCATGAGCCTCTCCAGATGTCTGTTTAAATGTTGTTTTTGTGTCTGCCCCAACTTCTTCGTCAGGCAGCTCGTTCCACATATCCACTACTCTGTGTGTGAAGGTTGCCTCTCCGTTTCCTATTAAATCTTTCCCCTATCACCTTAAACTTATGTCCTTGATTGATTCTCAAAACCCTAGGGGAAAAAGTCCATGCATTTACCCTATCCCCCCCCTCATGATTTTATATGTCTTTATAAGATTACCCCTCAGCCTCTTGTGCTCCTTAAGGGCCTGTCCCACTGTACGAGGTAATTCAAGAGTTCGTGGATGTCTCGTAGCGGCTCGTAATGTCAACGGTAGGTACTCGGGAAATCCGGTAAACTTGTGACGTTTTTTCAACACTGTGAAAAATGTCCACGAGTAAAAAAATACTCGTGATGAAAAAAATGGTTACTTTTTACTCGTACGAGCCGCTACAAATCATCCACGAACTCCTACGGACCCGCTACGGACATTCTCCGAGATCAAATCAGGGGAAAACTCGGGAGAGCTCTTGAATTACCTCGTACAGTGGGACAGGCCCTTTAGAATGAAGCCGTAGCATAACCAATCTCGTCTCATAACTCAGGCCCTGGGTTACTTTGAAAAGGAAAACAAGCAGTTCTGTGCAAGTGAATTACTGGATACCAATTCGAGGTGTAGCAAGGATCTGACAAGTGCATAGAATCTACTGCAAACAAAGCGTTTCACTGTGACAGCAATAAACTAAACCAATCTGACAGTTCCTAAGAAGTGCCTGGTGCTTTTCTAAGAGGTGCAGAGTGCTGCCACATAGATGGTCTGCATTCATGAGGGTAGAAATTGTTCCAAGCTCAACGCTTTTCAGGCTTCTGATCATAACCATTATGCCCATGGAAATGATATTAAAGTCAATGATATAAAATGCACCAAAAAAAAACAGGGTTAGGATCTCTTATATTTCTCACCGATCGGGTATTTTGCAAATGAAACATCAAAGGATCTATCCTAAAACAAATCTCTCCCACAGAGGGCTTCATGTAACAGGATCACACATTAAATGTCCAAATGGATGTGTCTGCGGAAACATTGTGTAGGAAGTTTCAGACAATTGTTAATTGACACCTTGCAAGAGAAACAAAGAGGCAGGTGTTTGTTTCCAAGTGCGACTTTAGTCCATTTTGGAGCAAGTTATTTTTCTTTTGCTAGATTGACAAAGGTTTTAATGTTAATCTTCCAGTTCTGTTCATTATCATTTTATTCTAACTATAATGCAATCTTTGTCTGTTTACAGGTCCTTGATCATTTTGAAAAAGAAGGCTTTCAGTTCCTGGCTAATGTTTTCAACTCTTCTCATTCTTTCCTGGAAGATCTTACTGGACTGACCCTTTTACACCAGGAGACGCAAGCGGCCGAGGTAATTGCTCTGCCTTCCTAACTCTAGATGCACCATTTCCAAATATGGAGAAGCACTCCTGTAGGTAGATTACGGAACTAAAAGCCAAGGCTTTCACTTTGGAATATTCCTATAAGTGGCTGTTTTTCTAACTGTATTTCAATTTTCCCCCAAGTTCTGTATTCTAAAATATGAATTAATTGTTGTATTAACTTGGCTTTCACAGAGATGAAAGTTGACGAACTGGTCCACTAGACCATGGTGTTCTTACATCTTCATTGTATTAAATGAAATTCCTGACATCATTGCAAAAAGACTGTGCCCAGAAGATTAGCATTGTACTGTATTAATTGACACAATGAAACACTGGTGGATAGTATCTGGTGTTGTCATATTAGTTAGTACTGGGACTCAGTTCAACTTCAGGCAGTGAGTTGACTTAAGTATGTTAAATCCTGTGAGTCACCACCCTCTTGAGATGAGGGAAGGGACTTTAAAAACTATCAGTGTGTTGGAAGCCTTTGGTAGTGGCTGAAAGGGAATGTATCTAGGGCAGAACGGTGGCCCAGCTGGTAGAAGCACAGCTAGTAGAGTCGCTGCCTCACATAGCCCGTCCTGACATCGGGTTCTATGGAAATCCCTCGTTTTCCCTGACCACACTGGTTTCTTCCTGGTACTCCAGTTTCCATCCCAAAGACATGCGGATTGGTAGGCTAACCAGCCACTATGAAGTGGGCTTCAGTTTGCGAGTGAATGGTAGAATCTAGAGGAGAGTTGATGCAAATGTGGGAAGAGTAGATAAATGTAGGATTAGTGCAAATGGATGGCTGGTGGTCAATGGAAACTTGGTGGGCTGAGCAGCCTGACTATGACTATATATATTGAATACATCACTGAGTCACTATGCCACAATGATCCTCAGTGAGGGGTGTCATTGACATGCATTTGTTTAGCTGAGAGAGGCAGCTTGGAAACCGCCCCATAACCCCACCGAGTCTGCGCCAAGCAATGAGCACCAATACACTAGTTCTACCACACACGCACGCACGCACGCACACACACACACACACCCCGACCCCCACATCTGCACATCTTGGGAATGTGGGGGGAAACCGGAGGAACCAGACAAAACCTACACGGTCACAGGGAGAATGTACAAACTACAGGCACACCCGTAGTCAAGATCAAATCCGGGTCTCTGGCGTTGTGAGGCAGCAAATCTACCGTGTACCCTTGTGTCTCAGTATTTATGGTTATGGTGGAAGAGTATCTGTCGAGAGGGGGGGGTGGGGGGGAACGGGACAGTGGGCAAAATTCTTGAGGGAGAAGCAAATGAAGGACTGTAGATGAAGAGCAGAGGACATGAGGTAGTTTTAAAGTTGAATGTTCATAAGACAGGATGGAAAATAGGTTTGAGAGAGAGAGAGAGAGACGGTGTGAGTCTTGGAATGGAGAGACTGAGAAGGGGTGGAGAGAAATGGCAGAGTGCGTGTTAAATAACACATTGGCTGTGTAGACCTCGGCGGTCTCCATATATTTAGATTTGGCTTGTCTCCAATTGATTCATCTAATAAGCGGCATCTTCTGGAAAAGGTTGTTGTTGCTTGCAAGTTAGAACTGTTCAATAAGCTGTGCTGACTTGTGTATTCCCATTTGGTTTCAATTGAATCGTGGAGAAATGACTTGTGTTGGAGACTGGTTTGACAGCTGCCTCTGGTTTCTGAGACTGGTACGATTTGATCTCTGTCATACATCACAGAGGGTAGGGTAAGACTTTAAGGAATCGACTCCCTTTGCTTTTCAAAGTCACAGTAACAGTTCTACAAGCCGTGATGCACAGGATTTGTGAAATATCTACTGAAATATTAGTAAAGTTACTACTGCTCACATGCTTCTGTACCGGGATGCTCATAATTGGATATTTTGGTTTTGTACATTGTGAACTTGTGGACTATGCAGACTAACATTAAAAAATATATGAATTAGAAGCAGATACAGAAAATTTAACTCCTTACGTCTCCTAGCATCCTTTCACCCCTTATCAAAAATGCATTTTACCTGTACCGTAAACACATTCAAAGCATTGCTCCCCATTGAGGAAGACTCTTGGAGAAAAGATGTTGTTGCGATTGTCTCCTCCTTATGTAACCCATTATTTTTATGTGTCAGTCTGAAGAAGGGTTTCGGCCTGAAACGTTGCCTATTTCCTTCGCTCCATAGATGCTGCTGCACCCTCTGAGTTTCTCCAGCATTTTTGTCTACCTTCGATTTTCCAGCATCTGCAGTTCCTTCTTAAACATTTTTTTGTGACTTCCAGTTTCCCTCATTGTATCCACATTAGTTATATAGAGATGGATAAATAACAATGACTTGCCAACAAGTTTTAAGTTCACTTTCCTTCGTTACCGTCAATGGTAATAGCCTGAAATATTCTATCTTGGCGGAGGTTCAGATGAGACCTGCCAGATGGTTTTGAAATTGGTTACTCTACTCTTGATGTTCGATCAGGCATCTGTTCATGGGCTTGGCACGATCTGTTGTGGCTTAGAGTCACGAGTCAGAAAACTGGCCGTTCAGCGCATCACGTATACAGACTATCAAGCTTGCATTTCCACCAATCCATTTTTCCTCTGACATCCTCATCAACTTCCACCACCCACACTAGGGGTAATTTCCAGTCGCCAGTTAATCTGCATTAACTCTTATCCCCAAATACCGTGAATACTAAGATATTGAATATTATCCTTCTTGAGTGAAGACTTGGTCTCCACGACCTTCTGTGGAGGAGAATATTCCTTCTTCTGCTCCCTCTGGGTGAAAACATTTCTCTGAATGGCCAACCGCCAATCCTGAGACTGTGACTTTGGTTCAGGACTCCCCAACCATTAGAAACATATTGCTTACAACCATTGAAACATATTGCTTACGCCTGGACTGTCTCCAGTCCTCTTAAGATTTTATAGGGTCTTTGTTTTTTATGATATCCCCTCTCATTCATGGCAGATGCAGTATAATGTGGATAAATGTGAGGTTATCCACTTTGGTGACAAGAACAGGAAAGTAGACTATTATCTGAATGGTGGCTGATTAGGAAAAGGGGAGATGCAACGAGACCTGGATGGTCGGCATGCAGGTGCAGCAGGCAGTGAAGAAAGCGAATGGTATGTTAGCATTCATAGAAAAGGATTTGAGTATTGGAGCAGGGAGATTCTACTGCAGTTGTACAGAGCCTTGGTGAGACCACACCTGTAGTATTGTGTACATTTTTGGTCTCCTAATCTGAGGAAAGACGTTCTTGCCATAGAGTGAGTACAGAGAAGGTTCACCGGACTGATTCCTGGGATGGCAGGACTTTCATATGAAGAAAGACTGGATAGACTTGGCTTGTACTCGCTGGAATTTAGAAGATTCAGGGGGGATCATATAGAAACTTACAAAATTCTTAAGGGGTTGGACAGGCTATATGCAGGAAGATTGTTCCCGATGTTGGGGAAGTCCAGAACAAGGGGTCACAGTTAAAGGATAAGGGGGAAGTCTTTTAGGACCGAGATGAGATTTTTTTTTTCACAGAGAGTGGTGAATCTGTGGAATTCTCTGCCACAGAAAGTAGTTGAGGCCAGTTCATTGGCTATATTTAAGAGGGAGTTAAATGTGGCCCTTATGGCTAAAGGGATCAGGGGGTATGGAGAGAAGGCAGGTACAGGATACTGAGTTGGATGATCAGCCATGATCATATTGAATGGCGGTGCAGGCTCGAAGGGCGGAATGGCCTACTCCTGCACCTATTTTCTATGTTTCTATTCCCCAAATTGACAATAAATAAAGTTATCATAATTGCAGTCTGTTCTGATACATCAGTCCTGCCACCCCAAGAATCAATGCAATAAACTAACTTCCACTATTTCCATTACAAAAACATCCTTCCTCAGATAAGGAGACAAAATGTGCTCGCAAACTCCATATTGGGTCCCAGTCAGGCAACCTTGCTTTTGTACTCCTATCCTGGTCGACTGAAGGTCAATTCACTGGTTACCTGGACTGGAGGGTTTGAGCTAAAAGGAGTGATTGGATAGGATGAAACTGTTTTTCCATGGGCAGAGGAGGCTGAGGAGTGACCTTATAGTGGTGTACAAAATTATGAGGTGGATAGATATGGTAGATAGCCATTGTCTTTATCCTAGGGTTGTATAAAAATGGAGGGAATTGATTTAAAGGGGATCTGAGGGTTACATTTTCTTACACAAAGATTGGTGTGTACATGGAACAAACTGCTAGTGGAATGTAGAAGCAGGTGCAATTGCAATGTTTAAAAGATGTAGACGGGTATATTGAAAGGAAAGATTTGGAGGGATGTAGGCCAAAGACATGCAAATGCGATTAGTTTAAATAAGCATCTTTGTCACCATGGACAAATTGAGTCAGAGGCCTGCTTCCATATTGCCCACCTGTAAATCTGCAAGAATCTATGGCACCCAGATCCCGTTGGACTGTTTCCTTACCCAGTCTACCATGATGCAAATAATACTCTGCCTTTCTGTTTTTAGATCAACAGCAGTTGATCCTTCACTTACTCGCGTCACCACTGCCAATCTGACATCCAATACTGAGTAACCAGATTTCCTGCAATTGAGTATTATGTGGACTGAAACCATTGTCATTCAGTCCCTGCCAGCAACTTCATTCCTGAGCAATTTTCTGCAGCCATCTTCCAGGAAGTTGTCTGGAGCCTAAACCAGCCAGGTCACAATGTTGGTGTCACATTTGACACAAGCTCTCTGATTTGCCTATTCTAGCAAATTCCCGGCTGACTTCCCTTGTACTACATTTATACGCTACACGTCAATGTTCCCACTCTAGCCAATGTTATCTAGGTCTGGATCAATAAATGATCGTACATTTGTGTCATTCTCATCCCTTTGTGTCTTTACTCCTCCAATCTCTAATCTCCTCCAGCCCTCAACCCTTGAAGACATCTCTGCTTCAAATGTAACCCCTTGAGGATCCATGATTGGTGATTGTGCTAGCAACTTAAGTTCTGGAATCCCCTCCCTAAATCCTCTACCTCGCTGATTCTTCTTGCTCTGCCTTAAAACCTAACCTAGGGCGGCACGGTGGCGCAGCGGTAGAGTTGCTGCCTCAGTGCCAGAGACCAACATTCCGGGTCAGAATAAAGTTAACCTTTCAAATTGAAGGCTATTCTTCGGAACAGTGATATTGGCTCAGCCTCTTTGTTTTTTTTCCCCTCCCTTTTCTTTTTCTTCCTGTGGGAGTGGAGAACCTGTGCACACTGGGGTGCTACACATGTCGTCCTGATCAGCATTTGGCAACTCCCACATTCTTTTGTCTGTGATCTCACTCTCTAACAGCTCCAGTCCCCTCACCGACGAGATAACCATGGGATACAGCTTCGTCTTCTTGCGTGCGGCATTCACAGCCTAAAGTGTAGGACAACTTGTTCCATTTGATCTTATTTGATTCTGCACGCCGGGTTGATTGCATTCGTCGAAACAGGGCGGACCAATCTCCCATCCTGGATACAGCTTATCCCTACAATTACCCTCTCCCCCACCCTCCCTGTACAAACTTCTCATATCCTTTTCCGTTCTGATAGACTTGAAAGAATGTTTACTTCTCTTTCCACAAATGCAGCCTGATATGCTGAATATGTGCATCATTTCCCACTTTACTTTAGATTTCCAGCACCTGTGTATTTTTTTAATTTTCACTCCATAAAATCTTCATATAAGCTTTTGGCCATCAGCCTCAATATGTGGTTTGGTGACAGATCTTGTTTAATAATACTTCTTTGAAATGCTGTGGGATGTTTCCTTTTGTCAAAGGGATGATCTAAATGCAAGTTGTTGCTTTGTGGCAGTTTTGCTAAGTTGTTGAGTGCCCGTGACAGGATCATTTGTTATTCAGCTTTAACGACACGTCTGCTGTCATCTGACCTAATCGTACCATTTGCACCTAAATAGCAATTTTGTTTTATGATTGCAACCCCTGGACTTTCAGGTGACAGAAATGTTCCCCCACAAACAGCTGCCCCCAAATAATTTCCTAACGGGGTAAAATCTGCGCTCATATAACTTATGTAAGATAATCAATATTTTCTTCTTTTTAATTCTTGTCTCCTGACGCATGCTCGTATGATGTGGCGTTGTGCAGTAGAAAATTGTGATAAAGACCATGTTCACAGAACGTAACCACCCTCCTTCCCCACCCCCACCCCCACCCTCACATAGCCTATTACATGGGGAAGAGGGGGTGGTATTATTTTAGGAATAAATTACATTCCCATCTATATTACACCTCAGAACATTCCCGACAAATCTTTGTAGTACTCTAAAGCATTGTCCTTGCATAACATAAACCTTTGCAGGGCATTATACTGAATAAGCTCTTTGAATGACTCTGCTCTTTGTTCTGGAGTTTCAATGAATGGGCACTCACATATATACAAATTATCTTCTACTTAAGCCGTGCTACCAAAGAGTCTTGGATGTTGTGCAATATTCCTTGTGTTATTCTTTATTTAAAAAACATACATGTTTGGACATCATTCAAAGGGAATTGAATGTAATAATGGAGACACAAGACCTGTGCTTGATTAATCATGAACAGTTCTAGTGTAAATGGGCCCCTGTAGGTTTTCTTTGTCTAGAAACAAGTTGTTCATTACAGTCAAATTATAACCAGATGTAAGTTTCCAGATATTTAACAGTTTGCCTTCTCTTTTGTACCAAGGTGCCATTTGTATATTTTAGGTAATTGCACCGTATTCAAACAACTAAACATGTGATTCATGGAAAGTATTAGAGTGACCTTTTCCTACCAACGGATAAATAGAAGTTTGAGAAAGTTGAGTTCCTGACAAAAGTCTGAAGCCTATTAGTGTAATTTAAATCTGTTTTCTGTTTCAGTGGTTTCAGTTTACAGATTTTTAATAAAAAGTCCCAAACCCAATGTTAAAATTAAAGAAACATATCAAAGTACATTAAAAAAAACTACTTAACGGATTTGCATCGTTTAGTGTATAGTGCCTTCCGTAATGTTTGTGACAAAGACCCATTATTTATTTATTTGCCTCTGTACACCACAATTTGAGATTTGTAATATAAAAAATCACATGTGGTTAATGTGTGCACATTGTCAGATTTTATTAGCCATTTTTATACATTTTGGTTTCACCATGTAGAAATTGCAGCTTTGTTTATACATATTACCCCTATATTACCCATGTTTGGGACACATGGCTTCACAGGCGTTTGTAATTGCACAAGTGTGTTTAATTGCCTCCTTCATGCAGGTATAAGAGAGCTCTCAGCACCTAGTCTTTTCTCCAGTCTTTCCATCATCTTTGGAAACTTTTATTGCTGTTTATCAACATGAGGACCAAAGTTGTGCCAATGAAAGTCAAAGAAGCCATTATGAGACTGAGAAACAAGGATAAAACTGTTAGACATCAGCCAAACCTTAGGCTTACCAAAATCAACTGTTCAGAACATCATTAAGAAGAAAGAGAGCACTGGTGAGCTCACTAATCACAAAGGGACTGGCAGGCCAAGGAAAACCTCCATAGCTGATGACAGAGGAATTCTCTCTATAATAAAGAAAAATCCCCAAACACGTCCGACAGATTAGAAACACTCTTCAGGAGTCAGGTGTGGATTTGTTCATGACAACTGTCCACAGAAGACTTCATGAACAGAAATACAAACGCTACACTGCAAGATGCAAACCACTGGTTAGCCGCAAAAATAGGATGGCCAAGTTACAGTTTGCCAAGAAATACTTAAAAGAGCAACAACAGTTCTGTAAAACTGTCTTGTGGACAGTTGAGATGAAGATTAACATATCAGAGTGATGGCAAGAGCAAAGTATGGAGGAGAGAAGGAACTGCCCAAGATCCAAAGCATACCACCTCATCTGTGAATCACGGTGGTGGGGGGGGGTGTTATGGCCTGGGCATGTATGGCTGCTGAACATACTGGCTCACTTATCTTCATTGATGATACAACTGCTGATGGTAGTAGCATAATTAATTGTGAAGTGTACAGACACATCCTATCTGCTCAAGTTCAAACAAATGGCTCAAAACTCATTGGCCGGCGGTTCATTCTACAGCAAGACAATGATCCCAAACATACTGCTAAAGCAACAAAGGAGTTTCTCAAAGCTAAACAATAGTCAATTCTTGAGTGGCCAAGTCAATCACCCGATCTGAACCCAATTGAGCATGCCTTTTATATGCTGAAGAGAAAACTGAAGGGGCCTAGCCCTCAAAACAAGCATAAGCTAAAGATGGCTGCAATACAGGCCTGGCAGAGCATCACCAGAGAAGGCACCCAGCAACTGGTGATGTCCATGAATCGCAGACTTCAAGCAGTCATTGCATGCAGAGGATATGCATCAAAATATTAAACATGACTACTTTCATGTCCATGACATTGCTGTGCCCCAAACATTATGGTGCCCGGAAATGGGGGACCATGTATAAACACAGCTGTAATTTCTACATGGTGAAACCAAAATGTATAAAAATGACCTTTATTAAAATCTGGCAATGTTCCCTTTAACCACATGTGACTTTTTTCTATTACAAATCTCAAATTGTTGAATACATAGGCAAATAAATAAATGATGGGTCTTTGTCCCAAACATTATGGAGGCCACTGTGTCTCTTGGTAGAAGATTGATTTTATTTGGGCTAAAGTTTTTAATGCATATTAACATTAGGATCCTTGGTAGTTTGAGACTGAGGTCTTCAGGAGTTGTAGATTATTTGTTGGCTTCATGCTGTTTGGTTGGGAAGCTATTCAAACTTTTTTTGTACAAAGTTGTCATGTTGGAAGTTGTGCCGTGTTGGGCTGAATATTCCAGAATAGTTTTATTGTGGCATCATTGTCACCATGGCAACATTTTCCCTGGTTCAAGATTTCTATTATGAGTACGCCAAAGTACTGTTTTCTGATTTAGAGGGGGGAAAGGGTCTGTTCAGCCAACATTCATTTAAACTTGAATAGTCTTTAAGCACCATTTTAAAAGCAAGAGTTTTCAATCTTGCCAGACCAGTTACGTGCAACATTATGTTGGAGAGATTAACTCGGATACGTTGTAGTGCTCCTCAAAGTTTACACATTTGCTGTCACAATTGAATTCCACAATATAATTCCTGACTGCATTAACAATGCGTTATTACTTTTGTCCATTAAGGTTGGAAACTTAATTTCAATACTGACTGGTTTTCCAACTGGAGATTGAAGGAGTATGGTTTGTTTGTTTTTTTACACTGCTGAATGTGACATTGAATTAATCCTACATCATGAAATGTAATGTTTGATGCATTCCTCTTGCTTATAGAATTGCTTCCTGCATAGCCTAAATAAAAGATTGTGCAGACATTTAGGTGTTCATTTTGAAGTTTTGAACATATGTTCTTATATTTATAATGGAAACTGTTCATAAATGTATTGTGTTCTATTGCATTTCCTACTATGTTTTGCAATCATGCAGTGGCAGGCTTGCAAGGGCATTTGCCATTATGAATGCTGTCTTAAACAATATATTGAATTACTGGATACTAGTTGTAATATATTTTGATGTAATACTGATTACAGACCTGCTTTTACTTTTTTTGCTTTACTGGAAGTATAACCTCTTCCAATTCTGTACACATGCATTGTTTTTGGAAACATTAGCCCATGGTTCTCTATATCTGTTTGCAGGATAATTTAAACTGGGGTGCAAAAGCAATATCCTCCTATAACAGGATCTTGACATACATGCCTTTTATTCTTGTTGCACTAGGCGAGACAAGTCCAGGTACAATTTGTTAAACCTTCTTTTGCAGAAAGTAGAACATGATTTCAAGATTGGATCATTGAATAAAACAGCTATTTTTGAATAATTATTCAATTAAGAATGTATCACTTTCCCCCATATGAGAAGGTAGTCCAGGTTTAGTTAAATAAGATGACTTTGAACTGAATGAAAATTTGTCACTAAGATAGACATCAAAAGCTGGAGTAACTCAGTGGGTCAGTGGCCCTGGAGAAAAGGAATAGGTGATGTTTTAGGTCGAAACGTTTCATGTAACATTTGTAATTTGTATCTTTTTGGCCTCTTCAATATGCTGCCTGCCTTTGCAACCTTGTACTGTAAAAACCTCGTTGTCTTCCTCAGCCTCTGTTATTTTGTTTGCTGAAAGTGCTCAAAAAAGTCACGGGCCATAAGTGAATGTGAGAGACCGCTGTCTTTTCAACAAGATGATTACAACGTGTACTTCAGTTAATTAAACTAAATATCATTATTTTCAATCTTCAATTCATGAGCTTCTTAACCATCTATCATTTATGACCATTATTTGTGTACAAATACGTTTTTTCAATTCTGTTCTATAGCAGAATCAAGGGATATGGGGAGAAGGCAGGCACGGGTTATTGATTGGGGACGATCAGCCATGATCACAATGAATGGCGGTGCTGGCTCGAATGGCCTCCTCTTGCACCTATTATCTATGTTTCTAACCATCAAAATATATTTTAACATGAGGACGTCAAAACATCTAGCTTTGGTAACTCAACCATGTCCTCATTATATTTACAATTTTTGCAGCTCAAACTTGCAGAGTGTTTTGTTAATTTGCGCATCCAACACAAATCTGATGCTGTTTCTTACTTTGGACAAGTACATTTCATCCCATAATACAGCGTGGATGACTTCATTTCTGAGAATAGCACAGAATTGATGATGCCTATCAAGCCATCTGTTTATGCAGGGAATTCTGTGTGACGTTTGCTGTATAAATATACGATTCTGCCAAGTATAGATGCAGTCCTGTGGATTAGATGTTATATTATGAAGATAATAATTTCTGGTTTCTAATAAACTTTGTTTCAAGTCTTGCTCTTGTGCATCCACTTATTGCTATATATCTTGTGGATGTTAATTACTATACAGTTTAGGAGTGCAATTACTTTGTGCTTTCACATTTAGCAGCTGGACAGTGAGACTACCATGGCTATTTAAAATTAGAAAGGAAATGCTTTGTAATCACCGTGTCTGCTGGCTGTGATATGGTAGTAGGGTATGCTCATATTTCTCTCAAATATATCACAGTGAATAATGTATTTGGTATGTAAGGGGATACACTGTGTGCTTGTCATTCCTTCATGCATATACTGTTACAAGCAGCAGGCAGTGTCCTCATCATTGCTGTCGTCTTGCACAATTCATTCATGAATTAATGAAATATTTGTACTGGCCATTTTAGTTTTCAACCTGTGGCTTTTTTACATTTTTCAAATGCAAGATATTTTGAGGCCTGCATATACAAAAGCAATATTTTAATGATGTTCTCTATAATCTATTGTAAGTCAGCTTAATTGCGGTGAGGCGATATCAAATTAAAAACAAAACTAGATGTAATAGTGATAGAGCAAGACAACTGTTTATCTTTTCATAGCAAAATAGGTTTGAAGATCATAACTTTTCAATCAAATGCAAGCTTGAATGGGCTGAAAAACACCTAATTACAGTTGACTTTTGAAAGTCATTGTTTTAAAATGTTGATCTTATCTTTATGAAACAATTGGGTCAACATTTCACGTATAATAATTGGCAGCAGTGAAGTCCAAAGGAACAAGAGGTCATGATGTTCCAGTGCAGGAGAGAATGCCGCGATGCATGTCGTGCATCCACTATTTTATGTATGTTTAGGACCTCACATCTGATCATAAAGATGATACATTGAAATGGGACAGGCCTCTCCACTCAGAATGATCGTTTATCTTTCTTTATGTTTTAAATGCCACAATTGTATCTACCTCATCCACTACTCGTGGCAAATTCTGTGTAAAAATAAAAAGTTCCCCCGCTCATCTCCTTTAAACTTTGCCCTTCCCACTTGCCTTCTTGTATTCGATATTTCCATCCTGAGTAAAAATTTCAGATTGTCTACCCTACCTGAACCTCTCATCATTTTATACTTCTATCCGGTCTCCGCTCAATGTCCAGCACTTCAGAAAAGCAATCCAAGTCTGTCCAGCCTCTCTATATAGCTAATTTCCCCTAATCCAGGTGTCATTAGATTGATGAGGGCAGTACAGTAGACGTCATCTACATGGGCTTTGCTTAGGCCTTTGACAAGGTACCATATGGTAGGCTGGTCCGAGGGCTAGCTAGCTAATTGGATGCAAAATTGTTTAAATGGTAGGAAACAGATGTTGGTGATGGAAGATTGTTTTCACACTAGAGGCCTGTAGAAAGTGCCACAGGAATCGGTGCTGGGTTCACTGTTGTTCGTTCTACATATTGATTTGCGTGTGAGTGAAGGTGGCATGGTTAGTAAATTTGCAGATAACACTAAAATTAGTGGTATAGTGGCCAGTGAATTGTCGATTCTCTACAATTACCACGGGATGTTGATCAACTAGACCAATGGCTTGAGGAATCGCAAATGGAATTTAATTAGGTAAATGCAAAGTGTTGCATTGTGATTAGACAAACCAAGGTAGGACTTAAACAGTAAATAGTGGATCCTGGGGACTGTTGTAGAACAGAGACCGAGGTGCATAGTTCCATGACAGTGGCGATACAAGTAGACAGGATGGTGAATAAGACATCGGCATGCATACTATCATCTGTCTGGGGTATTGAGTAGAAGAGATGGAATGACATGTTACAGCTATGCAAGACATTTGTAAGGCCTCATTTGGATATATGTACAGTTCTGGTTGCCATATTAAAGGAAGGATGTCTTCAAACTGGATAGAATGCAAAACAAAATTAAGAGGATGTTTGACATGTGAGATATAAGGAGAGGTTTGGTTAGCTTTATCGAGGTTTATAAAATCATGAGAGGCCTCGATAAGGTGAATGGTCACATAAGGCGAGTATAAGTTTAAGGCGAGAGGGTAACAATTTTAAAGGGACCCAAGGAGCAGACTTTTCACACAGGGTGATACGTACATGGAATAAAGCTGTCAGAGGAAGTGGTAGAGACAAGTACAATTACGGCATTTAAAAGACATTTGAACAAGTACTTGGATAAGAACGGTTTGGAGGGATATGGGCCAGGCAGAGCCAAGTAAGTCGGGTGTTATGGGGCGAAATCAGAAGAACGGGGTTAAGGGGGGAGAGATAGATCAGCCACGATTGAATGGCTTAATGGCCCAATTCTGCTCCTACCTTATGAACTTGGTTAGGCAACTTATTTGGCATGGGTGAGTTGGGCAGAAGAGCCTCCTTTAATTCTGTGCAACTCCATGATGTGTGGTTAATGTATTTCTTGGATTCATTTTTTAAGGCGTCTTGTGAATGTGCTGTTTATTATGGTTTGTTTTTCAATGTATTGTATTGTAATTAATTTATTAGCCAAGTACGTAAAAACATACAAATAATTTGATTTGCCATACAGTCATACCGCACTGTGATGGAAGGCCATAACGTATTGTCCCTTCTTCCACAATTCTACATGATTACAACTTTTCTCGATGCCCTTCCTCACCTCAACTCTGAACAATTATTGGGCGTTACTCACAGACACCCCAAGATGATAATTGTCTTTCTAAGAAGATATTTCGCCTCTATCCTTATCCCACTGCAAGGGAACACAACCAAATCCTTGTTCCCTGTCTGTTCATGATGCATTTCAAATGTATTGGTGGGGCATTCAGCAGAAAGTATGGAAATTAATAAGCCGGAAGTGTTAGTAAAAAATAGCAAGGAAGATAAATGACTTATTAGCGTAGAAATTGGTGGCATAGCTATTTTAAATCTGACCATAGATTACTCTGGGTCATTCACAACCAGGAATTCAGCAAAAATAACCAACAAATGTTGTTCTTTTAAAACATGATCGTTACAATCTAATTGGGGGAAGGACGTTTTTTTAATCTACATATCAATATTTAAAAAAAGAGATCTGCATTTGGTTCAATAAATGAATTTGAAGTAAATTATAATATTATAGTCAGACAACTGTAAAATGTGTTTACAAGCCTATTATAAGCCTTATAGATGTCCTGCAATTTCTAAGAAGTCTAGACCTGTTTTCCTGGCTTCTGAGTTTCATGTTTTGACCCCCAGGGCTAATAAACGGGAGCCTTTCTAATTTCATTCTAGACTTGAGAGGTAATTTTAGACGCAGAGCCGAGTTATAAAAGATTAAAGCATCTGGCCACCTGTGAACATGCTGGTGGCCAAAGGGAGTCCGTCTCACTGCCGTCCAAATATGACAAAAGAGCATCTCCAGGAACTGCAACTGTATCACAGCTGCTGCCTCCACATAATAATTCAAATCATAATTTAACAGATGGTGGTGCTGAATGTTTTGCTGTGGGAGTCTTCTGACTGCATAATTTTAGTATTTCTCGATTAGCTATTCTGCTTAGCTTTGTGAATATGGTGAGTTCATTGGTTAAAGTCTCGTGAACAAGTAGCCAGCTGCAGCCAACCCCATAATTCAATGTGCATAATTTTGTGATGTTATAAAGGGTATTTTCAAAATAACAAAGGATTTTCAGTTGAATTGTGCCTTGATCTATGAAGTACAGAATTATATAGTAAATGATGGAAATATAATCTGCTGGATACTTGTTAGTACACAATACTGACTGCTGTAAAAAATAATGTATTTAAATATCAAAAGGCCTTCCACTGTAACATGTGCCATGTTGCGTCACAGATTTTTCATTGTGCTTAGTGCTATGTGCATTGAGGCTGAGATTTTAGAGGCCGTTCCAAGAACAATCACAATCAAGAGTTTGTTTTTAAATCAACCTCAAGGGAAAAGCACACATTCAGCATGAGCATCTCACCAAACATTCAATAAAATGATTCTAACTTAATGATTCTTGATGAGGAAGGGAAGAAATCTTCATAAACTGAGCGGTTAAAGGGGGGGGGGCATGATCAGATAAGCGATGATTTTATTGAATGGCTGTGTTGGCTTCAGAGACTGAGTGGCCTAGTCGTACAACTAGTTCTTACCTTTGTATCTGACATTTAGGATTAGGTTTATTATTGTCATGTGCACTGAGGTGCAGTGAAAAGCTTTGCTATCCAATCAAATCAGATAATATTCTACATAAATACAATCAAACCAAACGTGTATCATAGGCAGAGCATAGAAAAGATGCAGAGTGCAAAATATAGGTCTCAGTATTATCTATCTATACTATTACTAAAATTCTCATCTTGACCACTTCCAGCCTGCGTTGTTTCTAAATTTGGGCAAAAACGCTACCCTATATCGCTAGGATCACTCGCCGACTTACTCACCGTTCTCCTCTGCTCCATGCGCACCATGTTGCGTTCTGATTGGTAGAATATTACAAAAGTTATGAAGGTTTAAAAAATCGTGAGATCAGCAGATTGGTCTTCTCACCTGTCTGTCACCATGAAGGTAACACCCCTTCCGGCACCCGCTGTTCATCTTTGCTGTTAGTCACCGGGCAGGGCGAGGAGAATAAAACCCCGTAGGCGGGGCTGAGTCCAAGCCGTGCGCCCACTGTGAGTCCCCATCGTACCCCCAACTCCTTCCCCTCTGGTCCCCCTCACTGCCTCCTGCACCCTTCCCCTTTTATACCGCATCTCCCCCATGGCTCTTCCCCGTCTTTTCTCCAAGCTCTCTGCCCCCACACCCCTCCCCCCGCCCCCACACCCCTCCCCCGCCCCACACACACCCCGCTCCCCAAACCCCCCTGCCCACACATACACCCCCCACAAACCCTCTTCCCACACATACTCCCCCACAACCTCTCCCTGCCCACACACCCTCACAATGCGACCCCCCCCACACTGCTCCCCCACAATGCCACACACCCCTCCCCCCTACAACCCCCCCACCCCCATTCCTCCATAACCCCCCTCCCCCCACAATCCCCCTCTCTCCCCCACAACCCCCCCTGCAACCAACCCCCCCTCCCTCCCACAAACCCCCCCTCCCTCCCACAAACCCTCCCCCACACAAACCCCCTCCCCTACACAACCCCCCCTCCGCCCCACACAACCTGCTGTGTCCCCCACACCCCTCCTGCACAACACCCCTGCCCATAACCCCCCCTCCCCCCACAACCCCCCGCCCACACACACCCCTCTGCCAAAGCACCCCCTCCCACATCCTCCCTCCCCCCACACCCCACCACACCACCCCGCCCCCCACCCCCTCCCCCCCCACATCCCTCCTCCTCCCCCCACCCCTTGCAAACCCCTCCAGCCCACATACACACTTCCTCTCCCCACACCCCCCACACCCCACACCCCCCGTCGTGGCTGGGACCCAGCGGGTCCCACATAGTCTAGCAGCTCAATAATTCCAGAGACAAAACCTAATATCCGCAATGAGGTAGCGGGGAGTCAGTGTGCACCTTAGCTTAGAAAGAGTTTTAAGATACTGTGTGGAAATGGGCCCTTCAGCCCACCAAGTCCATCAATCACCTATTCACACTATCTCCGACATGGTAGAATGTTATTTATCCCAGGAGGAAAATTGATCTGCCAACAGTCATAAAAACACAAAATACATGAAACATGAAACATGAAAAGTGATGAGTGGAAAGGATTGGGGATGTGGGGGAGGAGGGGGGGGGGGGGGGGCAGTCAGTGTAACCCACGGCAGAAGTGGGAGGAGTTGTACAGTTTGTTAACCACAGGGAAGAAGGATCTCCTGTGGCGTTGTGTACTGCACCATGAGTGTTGCTGAAGGTGCTCCTCAGGTTCACCAGTGTGTCATGGAGGGGGTGAGCTGCATTGTTCTATGTTCTCCCACGTTAACATACTTCTATGTTATCCCACTTTTACATCCACTCCCTACACATTTGGGAGATTCTACAAAGGCAAACTAACCTGCAGATGCATCACAGCATGGTTTGGGAACAGCTCCATCCAAGACCCCCTCCATAATCTACCCATCTGTTAGCCACCATCTGCCCCATCTTTCGACAGGATAAGATTCTTGTAAGGGGAAAAGTGTGTGTGTAAAGTATAAGCAGCTACAATGCATAACAATTTTTTCTCAGGCACACCAACGTTATCCTGTGTGAATATCGTTTTAATAAATTCACATCAATAACTTTCATTTTTTCGATATCCTGTCCCGTGGTTCACCTCAATTTCCCTCCCATCCCCAGGAAAGCTCACTTTAAGTGTGAATCTTTGTTAATAACCCAAGGATGGAAATGAGTCTGATTCTTTCTGAGTTTCCTCTATTCCTGTGTTGTTGCTGATGTGCATGTGGTTATTTGAATTTTGTTTTAAATTCGCTCTTGAAATGAAAGTAAAGCCAAGACCAGCATCAATTCAGTGCAATTATAGGATTTAGCAACCTGTAAACCACCCTGTTATTTTGGCAAGGGGTACAAGTACAGTGGGATAATATTTCCGCTGGGCTTTAACTACAACACAATCACTAACCATTGTTTAAAGATGATCTCATGGTTTAGTTGCATGTAATGTTTATGCAAAATGATCTCTGCCAGCTGGAGGGTATTTCTATTTTAAGTTCTAAGAGGTAAAATGCCAGTCTTTGCGCATTTCAGCTGTAGTGGTAACAATGTGAAGTGAATTCTCGGTACTTTATTCCTCTATGAGTTGCAATTGTGGGAATTTTGCACCCGATGTGTCAAAAATCATTGCACCCTATCTGCTTTTGCTGCATCCTGTGTTATCAGCTGACTACAGATCCAGCTTTTGGACTACATTTTCACCTATCCTCATTGTTGAGTCATCGTGAGTAAAAGCAAGTGACTCAGATGCTCAGTGTGATAAACACATTGTGGAAAGATTCTTAAAGCACAATTAAGTAACATTTAGACGATGATGCTAATGTTTTTGTTGCCTACCATGGAAGTCTATATTTAACTGGCTCAAAGTTCTCAACAAAATTGCTTTAATTGCTGAAATGGAACTTATGGAATCAGGTTGCTGGTGGTGATTTATGGTGCCACAATTTTGCTCTGAACAGGTTCGTCACAAAAAGGAAATGAAAAATTTACAACCATAAACGTAGAGAGACAAGACTGAATTCAGTGGTGCAAAGTGCCAGTATGTTACTCATTTATATCTAATAACATTTTGAAAATCTTCAAGAAAATAAGCATCCAAAAAAATCAATTTTGAAAGAAAATACTGTTATCCAACCTCCATATGGAGAAAGTAAAATTCTCGTGTGGAGCAACCAAACTCAGAGGGGTACATAACTGGGAAAGAAGTTAACTACATACTCTCTGGCTTAGAATCCAGAATCGGAAAGGCCTGCTGCCCTGGTTCTAAGAAGTTGTAAAACTATGGTCAAACGCAGTAAGCACTAAAATGTAAGTGTTGTCAAAGAAATTTAAAAAACACTAGTTAATAAAGAAACACGCCCCAAACAGATCTGCGAATACTCGGGATATGTCGATGAAACACTCAAATCGCCGAGTAAAACCATCATTTAAAGAACCAAATCAGTCATTGAGAAAGTTTGCAAAAGATCTGCAAGAGATGGAGAAGAGAGGGGTAGTAGCTAAAGCCACTAAACCTAGAGAGTAAGATGAGAGGAAAAACTCAGTGGACAGTTAAGAATATGTCCAGATTTAAAACAGTTGCATTAACAGTTTAAGAGCGTCTATCATCTTATGCCAACTTTGCCAAAGCTGGTGTAATTTCTTTCAGATGCTACAATTTTCTACAAACGACGCCAGAAATGGCTACCTCAACTCAATAAGGAATCTTCACTTTAAATGCTTAACTTGGCATTTGGATGGCAAAAGTTTCAACATTTATCTTTTTATTCTCAGTGAAAGCCACAATGGGAGAGACCCATGGAGAAATCAAAAGAGCAGTAGAAGAGATGACCTCCGGAACTGTAGGGTGGATGGCAAAGGCTCTCCTTGAAACAGTGGGGGGAGATTGGAGGAGCTGGGTGGGTTCAAGGTGAAAGGTGACAAATGAGTCATGAAAAAAAAACATGTAGCCTATTCCAATGTAGACAAAAGTGCTGGAGAAACTCAGCGGGTGCAGCAGCATCCATGGAGCGAAGGAAATAGGCAACGTTTCAGGCCGAAACCCTTCTGATGTAGGGTGAGGCGGGGAAAGAAAGGAGAAAGGAAGAGGAGGTGCCCGATGGCTGAGGGAGAGCTGAGAAGGGGAGGACACAGCAAGGGCTACCGGAAATTGGAGAATTCAATGTTTATGCCGCTAGGGTGCAGGCTGCTCCTCCAATTTCCGGTGGTGCTCACTCTGGCCATGGAGGAGGCCCAGGACAGAGAGGTGGCGCCATTCCAATGCTGTGACACCTGATGGCATATAGCAACGCCCAGAAGACTCTTAACAGTTCTGAGCTAGGCACAAGGTCCAGGAAAGATAAATTAAGACGGTTTCCATAGATAACTGAATGATGCAAATTATTTTACTATTCAAATATCTGAGCATGCAAATATCGGCGAGAATTACTGAAATATGATGTTAATTGCCAGTGGTCACAATCTCAAGAAGCAGAATTCAATTATAATTGACCAGAGTAACTATAGTACAAGGTAGTGTGCCAGGTAGTACATTCAAAGCACTCAATGGCAGAAGAATGGAAATCGCACCAACATAGAAAAAGAACAATTTACATTTTGCCATCGGGAAGAAGGTACAGGAGCTTGAAATCTGGAACATCCCGGTACAGGAACAGCTTCTTCCCCACAGCCATCAGGCTATTAAACTCGCCATCAAACAAACTCTGAACAATAACAGCCTATTGCACTTTATTTGTTTATTTATTGGGTATATATATGGTCTATGGTAGGTAGACACACCAAACTTTTATCTCCTGTTCCGTATTATACATATTCTGTTGTGCTGCAGCAAGCAAGAATTTCATTGTCCTATCTGGACACATGACAATAAAACTCTCTTGATTCTTGGAGCAAATCTGTGGGACAAGGAGTGAAAAACGACAATTTTTATGCAAAGTTATCACCTTGTTCTGTGATACAATCCAAGGAGTGATGCTGGCAGATGCAGCAAGTCAACATCTGGCTCCACAAAAGCACAAGAATTATTTCAAGATTCATATTCTGAAGAGTGAGGACACCCTACTTGGCAAATGTGATATCAAAAAGGCTGCGTAGCATCTGATGGAAACAAATAACTTGGATTTACAAGTGCATTTTCAACGGATTAAATTAACACAGCTTTTAAAAAAAAGATGAAAAAAAGACGCATTGGTCAATCAATGATAAAATGTCACTGGAAGATTGTGTTCTATAATAAAATGACAAAGATGCAGAAAAATACTTGGCAGATCAAGTACTGCTCAACGTTTAATGGACAATAGGTGCAGGAGTACGCCATTCGATCTTTCCAGCCAGCACCACCATTCACTGTGATCATGGCTTAAGAAACATTTAGACAGGTTCATGGATAGGATAGGCTTAGAAGGATATGGGCCAAACACAGGCAGGTGGGACTAATGTTGATGAGCCATGTGGGTGTGGACATGTTGGGCCGAAGGGCCTGTTTCCATGCTGTATTACTCTTATCAGACAGCATCTGTTAACGGCCATAAAGAGTTAACGTTTCAGACTGATAATCTTTCCAAAATGGCTAATATCAATTATAGTATGTAAAGTTGCAGAAACAGTGGAGCTGTGTGGGAAACAGAGAATGTCTGAGATGGGGTAGAGGCCCAGAGATACTATTCTCTAAACTGGATGCAGAAACCTGGACCCACTGCAGTTTGCTTACCGCCACAACAGATCAACGGTGGATGCGATCTCGCTGGCCCTCCACTCCGCTCTGGAACACTTGGACAACAAAAACTCAAATGTCAGGCTGTTATTCATCGATTACAGCACGGCATTTAACACAATCAACCCCTCCAAGCAGGTTACCAAACTCGCAGAACTGGGTCTCTGCGCATCCCTCTGCATTTGGATCCTCGACTTCCTTATTCACAGACCACAGTCTGTTCGTATTGGTGGAAATGTGTCAGACTCGATAACAATCAGCACGGGAGCACCTCAAGGCTGCGTGCTCAGCCCCCTGCTGTACTCACTCTATACTCATGATTGCGTAGCCGGTCATAGTGCAAACTCCATCATCAAGTTCGCTAACGACACCACTGTTGTGGGACGTATCACTGATGGGGATGAGTCAGAGTATAGAAGAGAGATCGAGGGGCTGTCCATATGGTGCCAGCACAATAACCTGGCCCTCAACACCAGCAAAACCAAGGAACTGATTGTGGACTTTGGAGGGAGTAGGATGGGGACCCACAGTCCTATTTACATCAACGGGTCGATGGTTGAAAGGGTCAAGAGCTTCAAATTCCTGGGCGTGCACATCTGTGAAGATCTTTCCTGTTCCGAGAACACAGATGCAATTATTAAGAAAGCTCATCAGCGCCTCTACTTCCTGAGAAGATTACGGAGAGTCGGTCTGTCAAGGAGGACTCTCTCTAACTTCTACAGGTGCACAGTAGAGAGCATGCTGACCGGTTGCATCGTGGCTTGGTTCGGCAACTTGAGCGCCCTGGAGAGAAAAAGACTACAAAAAGTAGTAAACACTGCCCAGTCCATCATCGGCTCTGACCTTCCTTCCATCGAGGGGATTTATCGCAGTCGCTGCCTCAAAAAAGCTGGCAGCCACACACTCATCTCCCTGCTACCTTCAGGTACAAGGTACAGGAGCCTGAAGACTGCAACAACCAGGTTCAGGAATAGCTGCTTCCCCACAGCCAACAGGCTATTAAACTTGGCTCGGACAAAACTCTGAACATTAACACCCCTTTATCTGTTATTTGCACTTTATTGATTTATTCATTCATGTGTGTATTTACGTATATAATGGTATATGGACACACTTGTAGTCAATGCCTACTATGTTCTGTTGTGCTAAGCAAAGAAAGATTTTCATTGTCCTGTCAGTAAACATGACAATAAACTCTTTTGACTTTGACTTGACTTTGACTTTGAATCCAAATGATGCAAGATTTATGAAGGCCATATGGTTTAGGAAATTCCAGCTCGAAGCTGGATGAACTGTATGCTGGATTAACGCGTGTAGAAATAGCAAGGACATTATACAAATAGGCACATATGCAGAAACTATATGCTGAGCAAAATATATCTTTTCCATCTTAAACTTCCATCACAGAAAAAGGAAACATCAGCAACATCACCAGCAGAGGGGTATATGTTAGCCTCGAGTACAATCAACACCACACCAACAAAATAATGCACAACTTAGCTGAAGAAGGGTCCCAATTCGAAACGTCACCTCTCCATGTTCTCCAGGGATGTTTTCACCCAACCCACCGTTAACAACGGCCTGTTCCCTTTATCATTGTTACTTTTTTGCATACCTTTCATTAATTTGTTCAACATCCCTCTTTATCTCTCGGTTCCCTTTCCCTTGACTCTCAGTCTGACGAAGGGTCTGGACCCGAAAACGTCACCTATTCCTTTTCTCCAGAGATGCTGTCCGACCCAGTGAGTTACACCCGCTTTTTGTGTCCATCTCCAGAGATGTTGTCTGACCCGCTGAGTTACTCCAGCACTTTGTGTCCTTTTTGTAAACCAGCATGTGCAGTTTCTTGTTTCTTCATCATAGGCATTTGTAGTCAAATAAATGGCTTAAAAAATACTGCAATATGGGATGGAGCACTGTGACAAGAAGAAATAAGTTTTAAAATGTTTAGAGTTTTATATTCTTGTTGACTTATTTACTTGAAAAAGTAGGATGCTACTTAGTTGGGACTACATTGATGGGCTATTTAGCTCCTGCATCAGACATCGGTCATGACATTCCAGATACTCAGCAGGCATGCAAACACATGATAAGGAGCTGAAAGAATAAACAAGTTGTTGTGCCACCGTTCTGAGACTGCAACACTAATTAACAAACAGTTCCTTGAAAAACAAACACGGCATAGCACTTCAGCACATACTGAGAGGGAGCTGTTAAAGAAGGAACTGCAGATGCTGGAGAATCGAGGGTTACACAAAAAGCTGGAGAAACTCAGCGGGTGCAGCAGCATCTAAGGAGCGAAGGAGATAGGCGACGTTTCGGGTCGAGACCCTTCTTCAGGTTGAAGGTGCTGGTAAACTGACACCGTGCTGTTCTGTCCAATAGTCGTAACAGAGGCAGAAATGCAACATCAAAGAACAGGGGCGTCAAGGACCCTTGAAACCTGACCCCAGTGTTTAATCCTCAACCCGCATCCCAAAAATATTATTTGTTAGCTGGAATGTCATGGTTTATGGATGCCTGCTGTGTACAAATCATTTACAGTATTTCCCACATTGTAATTATTATGTATTTTGTAATATATAGAAATATTTCCATCTTCTGAAGCTTTTTGGGACAAATCTGATAAGGATACAAAAGTGTGAAATAATAGCAAACATTTTTGAATGGTGAAGAAGGAACTGCAGATGCTGGAAAATCGAAGGTAGACAAAAATGCTGGAGAAACTCAGCGGGTGCAGCAGCATCTATGGAGCGAAGGAAATAGGCAACATTTCGGGCCGAAACGTTGCCATTTCCTTCGCTCCATAGATGCTGCTGCACCCACTGAGTTTCTCCAGCATTTTTGTCTACCAAACATTTTTGAATGCTCGTTGCATTTCATAACACACTTTAAAAATTATTAAAACTCTTCTGAAAATCCAATTTTATTTGCCAAGAGCAACTTCGGGAATGGCCAAGCGTGAGGCGTTAGACAGTTTGTAATTTTCTTGGTAACTGGTCAATAATTACAATTTTGATTTTAAAGAATTCTGATTCAAGATTCCTCATTGATCGCTGGCACTTCAAAGCATTTGAATTAATTAAGCTAATGAGGGCCAAGAGACACTTTGTATATCATTGAATCATGTGAAAGGCTGCACTCCCAACCTCACATCTACTTCCAATATCTAAACAGCACATATTTCTGTCACGGTGGCGCAGTGGTAGATTTGTTGCCTTACAGCGAATGCAACGCAGGAGACCCATGTTCAATGCCGACTACGGGTGCTGTCTGTACGGACTTTGTACGTTCTCCCCATCACCTGCGTGGGTTTTCTCCAAGTTCTTCGGTTTCCTCCCACACTCCAAAGACGTACGGGTTTGTAGGTTAATTGGCTTGGTAAATGTAAAAAAAAAATTGTCCCTAGTGGGTGTAGGATAGTGTTAATATGCGGGGATCGCTGGTTGGCGCGGACCCGGTGGGCCGAAGGGCCTTTTTCCGCGCTGTATCTCTAAACTAAACTACGCTAATTTTATATCATCAAATAGTCAACAGAGTCTGCTGATGGAAAGTAAGAAAACAAGCATTCTCCTTGCCAGTGAAGATTCACAGCATAATTTATGAAGAGACTTTTCCATAAGCGATATAATCCATCTTTGCATGCTGGTATGGCTCAATGCTTTATCTGTATTCTCTCAATTCACTACTTGCCCCAAGGCAGAAACATGATTAATGTAAACATGTTACTGCATGCATGCGTTGGGTAGGAAGGCTCCATTTTATTAGCTTCAAATTCAAACGCTCCCAATTGTTGATTATGAATGTGAACTTCGTGATTATAAATAGAAGGTGTTAATGGGTTTTTTTTTCTCAGTAACATTCCTGGTTTCTAGACCACTCTTAGCAATTACTTTCCACTGGGTTTGAACTTTCCCCACACTTGAACATTTTCGGGATTTTTTTTTTTTTTTTTTGCTTTACCAAAACATGCTTAGATTTTTTTTTTAAACATGTGTTTTATTACAGCAAAAGGAATTCACTTAAAAGTTGTTCAAGAATGGGAAACATATTTTTGTACATGTTTATTTTGGAAGTTTAATACAAAATACAACATTTTGCCTATGTTAATCGAACTGCTTGGACATTTTGGTAGTGAATCAACTAATTCAATCATTTAAAAAACAACGCTGTGCAGAATAAGGAACTTACAGGCAGAAAATATATTATCTTTCACTGTTTATTCTGCCCCAGATTTCATGGAACAGTTTTGGTTTATCAATGTGCTATCACGAGGACCAGATTGCTTTGAGTAAGCAAAGGTTTCTCAGCCATCTGTAATTCCAATTTTTCCTTGGGCTTCCTTTCTAGTTTTCCAATTGATCTTTCATACAGGGCAAGAAAGATCAATTTGTCTACCTTCTTTCTTACAGGGCAGCTCACTGTCTGTATCCCATCGTTACTGAGAGGTAGGGATGTTCTGAGCATTAGGTGACTCTAATTGACAGTACTAGGGCTTATTATTGAAAAGACTTGAAAAGGACTTTTTTTTTCCCCCATTTATCTAACTTTAGTGCAGTGCTGCATATTATACTGTTTAAAAATTATTTGACGTGCCCATCTGTAAACTGAGTTGAGACAGCTGAGCAATCATATAGTCTGTTGCTTTCAGGGCCCAATATCAAATGCTCATTTTTCAAACAGTCTGCAGCAAGACGGTTAAAAGTTCACCATCTGGCGAGCCGTCCAAACATACAGAACTATGTAAAGTGTAATTGCTGTAACATGGTTTTATACTTTCCCTCTAATTCAATGTCAGAGAAAGGTTTCAACCTTTTTTAAAAAGGATGTGCTGCTTTAACTGCTTCAATTGCTGTGTTTTCTTGTCCCACTTGGAAATAATTAATGTATGATTTATTTAGTGGTCGTCATTTTGCTAAACCTTCATGGTTCGTATCATTTTAAAAGCCAAAATCACTTTGCATACTGCTAAACCTGGGGTACAGTTTTGATCTGCCGACTGTCTCTTATTTTAGTTTGTGCCAACATCTAACAGGGATATTATTTCCACTTTGTCCCCATCTAAAAGCCCTGTCCCACGGTACAAGTTCATTCCAAGAGCTCTCTCTCCCGAGTTTGCCCTGATTCGAACTCGGAGATTTACGGTAATGGCCGCTCGTCGGTACTCGGGGCTCTCGTGGACATTTTTCAACATGTTGAAAAATCGTCACAAGCCTTCCCGTGCGTATCTGCCATTCGCAAGTCTTCCCGAGTACCTGCCGTTAGCGTTACAAGCCGCTAAGAGACGTCCCCGAGCTCCGACGTACCCGCTACGTTCATTCTCCATGCTTACCACGAGTTTGATTTTCTTTTAAACTCGGGAGAGCTCTTGGAATTAACCCGTACCGTGGGACAGGGCCATTAGGTTTGTCTTTGACACCAGATTCAGGCTGCCATTATATTATGACTGCAGGTTCACGAGAATGTGACATTACCACATGCCATCTCTCTGTACTACGTGTGCACTGTTACCTGTCTATGCAGTCAGTCTTTTCAGCTCTTTTTGCACAACATTGAGCTAACCATATTTTATAACCTCCTGATATATTTTGGAAGAAATACATATCTTGCCACTTGAGAATACATGTCAGATAATATGACATAGAATTTATTTTTGGAAAACAATTCGAACTGCAGATGCTGGAATCTAAAACATTCCAGAACTTCTATAACTAAGTCCAGCAGCATTTGAGGGAAGAGAAAGCATTTAATATTTCTGCTCTGAACATTGATTGGTTTCTGTTTTGACAGACACTGCTGAGGCCTAGTATATCCGATTTTGTTCTATCCGTCTACAGTAATGCAAATCATCCCTGATATTTTGCAGCGTATTTGAGGAAATACTTGAAGTAATGTGTTTTCTTGTTCATTTACCATTCAATCCACCATGGTGAAACCAATTTAAATAGATTCTTTGTTATTGGAAATACATATTGTTTTAGTTTTGTAAATGTCCCTTCAAATGGATAAATTCAAATTGTTTTTTTGGTTGTTATTCTGAGTTTTCTTTTATTCATATATGTTAGGTATGTTGCAAAACTTACCTTTATCAGCGCTGCACTTCTGCTGCTCCCCGTGTGCACGACTTTGGCGCCTTTCAGAGGGGGGCGGGCTTAAAGTGCCCCTGGGATAATCAGACTGGGATAATTGATGAATGTCGGGCGATTTAGTTGCGGAAGAAAAATCGCTCCGACATTTCATCAATGAAGGTATTTTTAAATTACTCTAAATTATTTATTAACTAGAGTAATTTAAAAATCACCTTCAAAAGCCGTGAGCACTGACAACCGGAAGGATTTTCCGTAGGGGAGAAAAAAAGGTAAATACTTTATTTTTATATTAAAAGTTGGTTTTTCGGGAGGCTTTAATAACATTTTCATGTTGCGAAATGGGGTCCAAATAAATAATGAACAAACAATATTTTTCCCCCCGACTTCACCGCTAACCACAACGTTCCAATCCACCGCATTCCACTAAAACCCACTCGCTAGTTGATTTAAATGGCCATTAATTTACAGGAATCAAACACTAAATTCCTTTTATTTGGCCCAGAAATTCATGAAAATGAGATTTAAAAATTATGTTATATTGTGGATTATTGTGTGAATGTTATTTGGACTCTTAGGCAATTTTAAAAAAGTTTATCTTTTCTTCAGAAATGGATAGATGTTGAGATCTACTCATTGAATTTTGTAATTAGCTACAATTAGATAACTAACTAATTATATGCTTCAATTTCAGGTAATCCAAGTAAGATTGTTTAATATTTGTTTCGGAATGCTTCAATCTATAATAACTGAAAATTTCATTGAGTTCTCTTAATTTTTAAGAAAGTTATGGGCTTTTAACTTTTCCAGATCACAGCTTTTGAGTTAAGTCAATTGAAAGGCAATGGGGAGCAAGATGCTAATTTCCGAGTATGAAAATGGCCATAACTTTCTTAATACTGAAGATATGAAAGTGAATTAGGTGTCAAATTAAACTTCTTTTTATGCTTTATCTGATGGGATAAATTGCAGACTTGATTTTTTAAATCTCAAAATTTTGTAACATTGCTATATATGTGATGTGAATACTGCTGGCAAGGCTAGCAATTAATGATCATTCATAGATAGGCAGCATCTCTCAATCTCCGACTCTCTGTCTGAAGAAGGGTCTCGACCCGAAACATCGCCCATTCCTTCTCTCCAGAGTTGCTGCCTGTCCTGCTGAGTTGCTCCAGCATTTTGTGCCGACCTTCAGTGTAAACCAGCATCTGCAGTTACTTCCTACACAATGATTATTCATAGTTGCCCTTGATAGGTTGGTAATGGGCAGGAGTAGTGGAAGGAGAGCCATTCCAGTAATCTGAACAAGCCTCAATGAAGGGAGAGCAAGAGATTTCAAAGTTAGGATAGTGTGACAGAAGAGAGGCGTTTTTGGATGGTGCTATTCCCCAATGAGATGCTGTCTGTATTGTTCATGAGAATTGGACAATAACATGTCGGACCTGGTGAAGCATCTCAACTTGATGGTCGACTGTCCATTTCCCTCCACAGATGCTACCTGGTCTGCTGAGTTCCTCAGCGGATGAGGCAGCATCTATGGAGGGAAGGAAATAGGCAACGTTTTGACCCGAAACGTTGCCTATTTCCTTCGCTCCATAGATGCTGCCTCACCCGCTGAGTTTCTCCAGCATTTTTGTCTATCTTCGATTTTCCAGCATCTACAATTCCTTCTTAAACAAACTGCTGAGTTCCTCCGTCAGTTTGTTTTTTTTATCTGGCACTAAGTCCGTCTTGTCACATCATTAAAAGCACACCTCTACTCGAATGAATAATTTGTTTTGCGAGTATTTGTATAATAACAAAACAACTCCACATCATCTGCCTGTACGTTTAAATGCAGAATCACTGGTTGAGATATTGTTCCAACAAAGCTTCCAGAGAAGTAAGACAACTTTTAATGTACCATCAGTCATCAGAAGCTAAGCTGTAAATGATCTTTGGGCCTTGCCTCTTATCGTTATTGCCAATTCCCATCTGTTGAGTAAATTGCTTCTCAATTTTGATCAAGTTCATCGATCTACCAAAACGCCCTGCCTTTGGCTTGTTGTTAGCAGTTGCTTAGTTTTCTGTGAAGTGCTTTGAGATGTTTCCACCAGCGTTCTGTAAAAATGTAAGTGTGGTCTTGAAATAAATCTGTCAAATACCAAGAGATGTTGTCACAAAATCTTCTAAGATATTGTGGGTACAAGCTCTCTCCATGATATGAACATCTGACATATGTGCAACCCATATATGGCAAAGGGTTACACAAAAAGCTGGAGACACTCAACGGGTGCAGCAGCATCTAAGGAGCGAAGGAGATGGGCGACGTTTCGGGTCGAGACCCTTCTTCACCCGAAACATCGCGAGTCTGAAGAAGGGTCTCGACCCGAAACGTCGCCTATCTCCTTCGCTCCTTAGATGCTGCTGCACCCGCTGAGTTTCTCCAGCTTTTTGTGTAACCCTCGATTCTCCAGCATCTGCAGTTCCTTCTTTAACACCATATATGGCAAACGTGTGTGTGGCAAACCAAGGTGGCAGATTTGCTGTGGGGGTAGAGGCATCTTCTGCCACGTGGGAACTCAGTTTGCGGCAATGTGAGAGGTATAGATAGGGTGGTGGTGGGTGCCTAGAATGCACTGCCAGGGGTGGTGGCGGAGATAGATAAAATAGTGGTGTTTAGGACACATATGAGTATGCAGGGAACGAAGGGATGTGGATCTTGTCTAGGCAGATGAGCGTTCATCTTGGCATCATGTTCGGCACAGACATTGTGGGCTTAATGGCCAGTTCCTGTGCTAGACTGTTCTATGTTCTTATACCTGCATGGTTGAGTTAAACATTTCAGTTTAACCACATGTTGCCCTTGGTTGATCTATGCGCTTATTTAACTATGTTGGTGGCATTTCCGACTTTCAAACTGTTCAGTTTATGAATATTCTCAGGAATGGGGCAGCCCGTCATAACCCGAGGAGGACTTGTATTATGAAGAGAGTTCTCTTAGTCATTTCCTGGGAACAGTTTGTCTTCAAAATTCTCTACCTTAGCGGACTGTGAATGCCCTGCCATTAAGTATATTGAAGCCTCAAATCACAGGTATCTGGATACTTGGGATCATGAGATATGGTGATGGTGAGGAAAATAGAATTTAAGAACAACATTGGCTACAATCTTGCAGACTGATGGGGCATGCTCTGGAGATCATATCTTCTTTTGCAGTTATTTATTGATGCTCTTTTATTTTCTCTTGCCCACCTCTGCACGAGTTATAAAAGAGTAACTGCAGTGTAGGACGGCACGGTGGCGCAGCGGTAGAGTTGTTGCCTTACAGCGCCAGAGACCCGGTTTCGATCCTGACTCCGGGTGCTGTCTGTACAGACTTTGTACGTTCTCCATGTGACCTGCACAGGTTTTCTCCCAAACTCCAAAGACATCCAGGTTTGTAGGTTAATTGGCTTAGGTAAAAACTGTAAATTGTACCTAGTGTGTAGAATAGTGTTAGTGTACGGGGATCACTGGTCAGCATGGACTCAGTGGGCACAGTTTCTAAGCTGCATCTCTAAACTAAACTAAACTAAATTAACCTGGTGGGGTGATGGGAAGCTATTTAGCCTTGCACTTAAAAAGGTTCACAAAAGCCTTATTCATACCTTTTGAACAGATGCATGGTAATCCGATCTCAACTATACCAGTCTTTAACTATAATGCAAAATTCATTGTAATTAAAGAGGGTTCATGGCTGCCAACAGAAAATGAGGCGGATGAAAATCTTTTTCACACTTTGAAATATTAAAAAAAACTACAGATCTCTTCAAGTAACCACAGCCTGTAAGTAATGTTAATACTGGTTGATTCTCCTTCATTAAAAATATAAAGGGAATCAAAGAGAGTCTACCTTTTCCTTTGATGTTTGTAGCTTGGAGCAAAACAAGGCAATATTGTAGATTTAGATCAAATTGCAGAGACGAAAGGTGTTGAGTTAATACACATCTGAGCGGGTGCGTTAATTGCAAGTTACAATATACTTTAAACTTATTCTGCAACATGAGTCGCACTGTGCATCGCTGCGCAAATGCTAGCATGTGTGTATAAGTGGTTCTGTTTTACATATCCCTATTAAAGATGATGGATCTGTAACCTAATCGCTCTAACTTTCTTCTGCACAGAATAAGTTACCCGGGGTTCAAAGTTGACGCACAGGTTTAGAATCTGATCACAACACTGTCAATTTGCCTCTGGTATTACATTCACTGTCTGTCAGCTTTTTTGTTCATTACTGTAGATGAGTGGGACACAAAGCAAAATATGGAACATTCAAAGGTGCACTTTGCCTGATGAGATTGTTCTCTCCTATTTTAAACTCTCCCATCGTGAGAAGTAGTTCTTCCAAAAAGAAGCAAACCGTCCTCATCGTCACATTACCCCTCTGAGGATGGAACATTTCTAATTCATTCATATCTCCCATATGTGCAAAACATTGATCTCTACAGAAAGCTAATGGGCCTGTCCCACTGTACGAGGTAATTCAAGAGCTCTCCCGAGTTTAAAAAAAACAAAACAACTTGTGGAAGCACTTAGAATGTACGTAGCAGGTACGTCGGAGCTCGAGACGTCTCTTAGCAGCTCGTAACGCCAACGGCAGGTACTCGGGAAACGCGGTAAGCTCGGGAAGACTCGTGAAGATTTTTCAACATGTTGAAACATGTCCACGAGAGCCCCGAGTACCTACAATCAGCTATTACTGTAATTCTCCGAGTTCGAATCAGGGGAAACTCGGGAGAACTCTTGAATTAGCTCGGACAGTGGGACAGCCCTATAAATCTTTTCAGTCTGTATCTGTTATGTTTTCAAAAGAGACATTCTGTTTGACTTGTGCAAGGACTAATTTTCTTTTCCCAAACAACATCGATTTGGGGTCCTTGAAGTAATTTCTTGACGTTCGGCCTAATACTTAATGGTTGATGGGACTGGCTCCAGTTACCTCAGTCTAAGGCATCCGTGTGCATGCAAGCCAACATGTGACACAACTGAAGTATTTGAGCACGGTACCAGCTGGTCAACAGCTACCACTGAAGCCGTTCCTGCTTTAAACGAGCAGGTCATTTTTGAAAGAATGTTGTAGGCTGTGGGCAGAGAATGCATTGGTGAAAAATAACTTTTGATTACTCTCGCATATCAGACCAAATGGCTGTTTTCCACACTGTAAGCTTCTTGTTTCTATAATAATTCCCAGAAAACAGAGCAATTTGAATTGGTATAAGAAAGAAGTGCAGATGCTGGAAAAATCAAAGGTAGACAAAAATGCTGGAGAAACTCAGCGGTGAGGCAGCATCTATGGAGCGAAGGAATAGGTGAGGTTTTGGTCGAGACCCTTCTTCAGACTGAAGTGGGGGGTGGGAAGAATAAAGGAAGAGACGAAGGCAGTGGGCTGTGGGAGAGCTGGGAAGGGGAGGGGAAGGAGGGAGAAATCAAGGAATACCTGAAATTGGAGAAGCCTATGTTCATACCGCTGGGGTGCAAACTAACCAAGCGAAATATGAGGTGTTGTACCTCCAATTTGCGGTGAGACTCACTCTGGCCATGGAGGAGGCCCAGGACAGAAAGATCACATTTGGAATGGGAGGGGGAAATGAAGTGCTGAGCCACCGGGAGATCAGGTTGGTTAATGCAGAGCTGCCAAGTAGTACGGATTTTCCAGATTTTGTACGGAAATGCAATAAGAAAATGGATGTACGGATTTGTTTTGTAAAATACGGATTTTTTTTAAATCGGCCCGACTTCCTGTTTCATCTTGCTGCTTAAAACATGCAACGATGTAAAAAGTCATACTGTAACTCTAAAAATTGTAGCAGATTAAATCTATTAGTATTTTAAATGTCAAGATCTGGATGATTATTTTTGTAAGGTTTGGTCTGCCTGTCCCGCTACAGGTTTAAACAGTGCTGTCAGTTTAGCGCGTGGGAATTTAAACAAACAGCGCTATGGGTTCTAATTATTGCCTTTACACATAGCGCTATGACCACTGCACTATGGGTCACAGACTGTTCAGGGAAGGAGTGAGAGGGAGGGAGAAGGAGAGAGGGAGGGAGGGAATAAGAGCGGGAGGAAGAAAAAAAGGAGGGAGGGAGGGAGAGAGGGACGGAGGGAGAGGGAGGGAAAGAGGAGAAGGAGGGAGGGAGAAAGAGCGAGGGAGGGAGAGGGAGGCTTCCAAAATGGCTTCTACACCATCATCTGGAGCTAAAAGCAGGAAGCAGCCGTTCAAACAGAAGTATACACAGATATGGCAATGAATGCACTGTCAAGTAAGATGCGTAGAAGACATGTTAATTGGTAGCAAAGTTATGCATTCTTGTACTCTTACATGGGTATAACACACATGAAAAAAACATTTTATTCAGCAAAGTGGCACCGCGTGAAAATACTGATTTCCTCAGCAAAATACTGATTTTCAGGTACTAGAATACTCTGATAAAACTTGGCAGCTCTGTTAATGCGAACTGAGCGGAGGTGTTGGGCAAAGTGATCGCCAAGCCTGCGCTTGCTCTCACCGATGTAGAGCAGTTGACACCTAGAATTGGTGCTTTTTTTAGACTGTTTATCTGGCACCTAATTTTTTCAAAATGTTGACTTTGCGGCATCTAACTTTTTGCCTTCACCACAATATAACCTCTTTGCAAGAGCTACATGATGTTCATAAGCACTTAAAGTCCTCTTGGGAATCATGGAGCTTGGGATAAACTTGAATTTGCCTGACAGCAGGATGTATTCCTCCTTGCGTATTGCTTGACTTTATATAAGACTGGGATGCAACCATTGGGGGTGGCACAGTGGTAGAGTTGCTGCCTTACTGCACCGGGACCCGGGTTCGATCCTGACTATAGTGCTTCTATGTACGGAGTTTGTAAGTTCTCCCCGTGACCTGCGTGGGTTTTTTCCAGGATGTTCGGTTTCCTCCCACACTCCAAAGACGTACAGGTTTGTAGGTTAATTGGCTTGGCATAAATGTATATTGTCCCTAGTGTGAAGGATCGTGTTACTTTGTGGGGATTGCTGGTCGGTGCGGACTCGGTGGGCCGAAGGGCCTGTTTCCGTGCTGTATCTCAAAACTAAAACTAAACTAACCAGAGTTTTTGCAACAAAAGTAAAGAAAAATTACTTCTCAACACTCAAAATTTCAACTCAAACTTTCAATATCCTAGTGGTTTAAGTTTATCCACAGATTCACATGAGTTGAAACAGATAGCTATAAATAGTCAAGATGAATCTTTGGTTGTTTATCATCTTGAAAAAACCCACAGTTGTGTACATTACATTGGGCTGGTAATTTAATATCATCGATGTTCAAACGGAATAATCACAGATGTGCATATAAATGTTCCAAGCTGTCTTTGATTTGAAACTGTTTATATGTGAATTATTTGGCAGCATGGTCACCAGCTGGTAGAGCTACTGCCTCATGGCGCCAGAGATCCAGGTTTCAATCCAGTATGTATCTGCCTGGTCATTGTGTGGAATTTGCACGTTCTCCCTGTGACCGCGTGGGTTTCCTCCTGGTGCTCCGGTCTCCTCCTACCTCGCAAAAGAGGTGCGGGTTTGTAGATTAATCAGCCTCTGTGAATTGCCCCTTATGTGTAAGAGGTAGATGAGAAAGTGGAATAATGTAAAACTGAAGTGAATATGTGATCGAAGGTCAACGTCGACTCGGATGGTCGAAATGCTAGCTTCCATGTTGTATCTTTAGATCAATCTGGTCGCTTGTGGAAGATAGGATTAATATTGAGAACTTTTCCCATGGGAAGAGACCAGTGTGATATCTGATTCTACCATTTGAGACAATGCCTGAACATGAGAAAGGTCAATTGATCCACCCTCGTTATCTACATTTCTCTGTAGGGCAACTTAATTTATTCTTGAATACATCTATTAGATGAAATGGAAGCCATCCAGTCTCCAGATCTTCTGTTCCTCAATGAGATTATAGCTGATCTCTGTTTTACTTCCCTTTATAATATCATCTAGCCAAAATCCCCAACTCTTACTCTTACATTTAATCCCTTGGGGATTTATAAAAACTCTGCTCATCTATTGACAAGTAGGTGGATTTTTCTATCTGCTGCTTCCTGTTTGGGCGTTCGTTAAATGTATATATTGCTAAAATTACTTTTTCCAGATGCTTCCTTTATAAAAACTTTAGATCTATCATCATTGTATAGGGAAAATGCTATCAAATTTAAATAAACAATTCTAGTAGCAAAAGTAAAGATAATACCTTATAGTACAGGAACAAATCTAAAAATATGGTAAAAAACGTTTCCCTTGAAATTTGGCAATGAGGAAGATCTGTTCATCATCACGATGTCTCTGCTGGGATACATTACTACCAAAGAGACTCACCAATGAAAGATATCTGGGTAAAGCACCAGTTAGTGGTCACTTGTAGAATTGTGTTTCGAGCGCTGTGGAGATTTCCATTCCTTTCATAAACCACATTAAAAGCGTGTGTGTGTGTGCACATCTATATAATAGTAAGATTAAACGAGAACTTACCAGTTCGAAGGTTGATCTTTATTTTATGAGGAGTTGCGATGAGGGATTTCGTGAAAAACCCGCCAGCACGCATGCGCGACATTCTTCAAAGTAGCGGTGTGGAATCACAGGACCAACAACAGAGAAATGACTTGTTATAGTAAGATTGAAGAGACTCTAATTACCAGTTGATTTATGATCGAGGGTTGGGAGCGGAGGGCACGAAATCCCTCATCGCAACTCCTCATAAAATAAATATCAACCTTCGAACTGGTAAGTTCTCGTTTAATCTTACTATTTCATTTCGGAGTCACGTGAGTGACTTCGTGAAGACTTCAAAGCTCTGTGATTCCATGCCCAGGACCACGTCCATGCTGTCACACACCACTTATAAGGATGGATAGGAATAAACAACTTTCCAGACTGCTTGTACTGAAAAATAAGAACAATATTTATTAACAACAAAGAAAAAAACCCTCACTAGGGGACATCTCCACGTTCTTGACTTGCATTCAGCACGGCCTCCGCGAACTGTAGAGGAGCGGCAACAGGTTTATTGTAGAACCGCTGGAAGGTGGCTTCGTTCGCCCATCCTGCTGTGGCAAGAATATGGTCCATGGGCACCTCCATGACCCTTGCCGCCGACGTTGATGCAGCCCTGGTGGAATGGGATTTGAAGACATTAGTGTCAATACCTGACTCACCCAAAATGATCCTGAGCCACCTGGATATCGTCTGGACCGTCACTCTATGGTGAGGTTTCTTGTGGGTGATGAGCAAGTATTTCTCCATTCCCCTCAGCTTTCTCGTCACTTTCACATAGTGACGGATATGGGCAGCTAAACATAGCCTTGCATCAGTGGGGTATGCTGGGAACTTCAGCTGCAGCCCTGTGAACCCAGGTCTATGCTGCTTTAGTAATTCATCTATGAAGAAGATTACTTCCCCAGGGGTAGAGATCATCCTGTCGATCCTGACCTTGTGGAGTGTCTGTACCATCTGCGCTGAAGTCAGTGCCAGTAACATCACCAGCTTCAGGGTGAGTTTGTCCAGCTCAAGCCCCTCCATGGGCGACCACGTCCTGAGCAGGGTTAATACCTTCCCAATATCCCAGGTGATGTTATAACGCGGTCTGGGCGGATTGGAATTGAATATTCCCTGCATGAGTCTGGACACCAGCCTGTTGGATCCTACCTCAATATTGAGGTAGAATGACAGCTCACTCCTGGCGCTGTTGATGGCACTGTAGCTGAGGTGTTCGTCATGGTGCAACCCCGCCAGGAATTCTAATACGTCGGTGATGGTTCCGGAGTCGTATGCAATGTGGGAGCGGCCGCAGTAGGTTTCCCATTTCCGGATGTGTGTGAGATATTGCCGCCTGGTGGACTCCCGGCATGACATTCCGATGGTATCCATGGTTCTAGATGATAGGCCATACCGCAGTAATGGCCTGTTCAGAACCTGCAAGCCAATAAGTTGAGATGACTGTGGCAGGGATGTGGTTCCCCTGAGACAGGGTTTGTTACCAATTGTGGGTAACCCTCTAAGAGGACCCAAGGTTTACTGATCATATCAAGGACCACCGGATACCATGGCTGCATAGGCCAGTCGGGTATGATAAGAATGCCCTCAGCAGCATCTGTCTGGATTTTCCGCAATACCCGACTGATGAGGCAAAATGGAGGAAATGCATAGAAAAACCATTTCCCCCAGTCCAGCGAGAACGCATCCATCGCCATTGCCCCAGGATCTGGTTCCCACGAAACGTATGTTGGTACCTGATGATTCAACCGTGACGCAAAGAGGTCGATATCCGGTTTACCAAATTTGGCTGTAATTTTAGCGAAGATTTGGGGATTCAACATCCATTCGATGTTGTCATTAAATTTGCGTGACCTGGTGTCCGCCACTGTAGTGAGCTCACCTGGTAAATAGGTAGCTGAAATCCAAATATTTCGTCGAATACACCAGAGCCAAATTGTATTTGCCAATTCATCACATGAAATTGACCTGGTACCGCCCATATGGTTTAAATATGCCACCGCAGTGGTATTATCTATTTGGAGACGGACATGAGCGTCAGTAAGGTTAGAACAATAAGCTCGAAGTCCGTGAAATGCTCCTAGCATCTCCAAATAGTTTATCCCTTGTGACAACAACAGGGTAGATTCAAGGGTGTCCCATCTGCCCCCACAACTAGAGTAGTTGTCCGTAGCTCCCCAGCCATGGGAGCTTGCGTCTGTTTGTAAGTATACCATCGGATTGGGCAAAATGATGGGTTTAAATGAGCCACAAATATTGTCAACCCACCATTGTAACTCAATCTTTGCCTTTAGAGGCAGCTGCCTTGGTCTATCGAAATGTCCAGCGTTCAGTTTTAACGCTGAGATCTTGGCTCTCTGCAAATTTTGATAATGCAAAGGTCCATATTGGGCAGCTGGAAAAAGTGCTACGATCTTGCCAATCACCTTAGCAGTTTGTCTAATTGATGGTATACTGGCCCAGACTAGATCCTTACATACTTGGGTGACATCCCCAACTTTGTTAGTTGGTATGGTGGCCCTCATGCGATTGGAATCCACCGTGAACCCCAGATAATCCATGACCTGTGAAGGGCAGAACTTTGATTTATCTGGATGGATAATGAACCCCATTTTCTGAAAAATTTCCACGGTGGCTGAAACTGCCAGTTCCGCTGATTCCAGGGGGTTCCCAATGATTAGGATATCATCCAGATAGGCCATCACTATATGATTTTGTCTCCTTAGCATAGCCAGTATTGGTTTGAGCAATTTAGTAAATAATCTAGGGGCTGTGGTAAGCCCATTTGGCAAAGCCCTGTATTGCCAGAGCTGATCTATCCAGGTAAATTTCAAGAACTTCCTGTGGTGTTTCTGAATGGATACTGAATAGTATGCATCTTTTAAATCAATGCATGCCATAAAGCAGCCCTGAGAAATCAATAACTTGGCTGTTTCGAACGTGTCCATTTTGAAATGGGTATATTTTACAAAGGTATTCAAATGGGTCAGATCAATAATAACCCGACATCCTCCATCCTTCTTGGTTTTTGTGAATACGTTGGACACAAATTCAATTGGTTCGTGTATAGTTCTTTCTATCACGCCTTTTTCTTGTAGCCTTAAGATTTCAGCATAGCCTACTGCCGTTTCGTTGCTGGACAACGTAAATTTCAGATCTGGCATATGCTGGGATGGAGGGATTTTACCATTGATGAATTCAATCTCATGGCCTTGAATACTTTGTAAGATAAAATCATCAGAAGTGATAGTTCCCCATGCCTCCGTAAAGAACCGTAGTCTCCCACCAACATGTGAAGTTAAGCATGCAGGTGCATGAAATCCAGACCGCCTTACCTCCATGGTTACCGGCGGTCCCTGATATGTTTGGCGGGACGTGGAGGTGCTGGGTTGGGCTGATGATGCGGCGTCCGCATCTTCCATGGTGGCCGCTGGGGGCCTAGCCTTAAAAAAGGCCTAGGTTGTTGAGGCTGCTGAAATTGAGGTGGAGCTGGAGCATAGGTCCTTGCTGGTCTAACGGCAGGGCCTCGTGGCCTGAAAAATGGCACTTTCCTGGCCGGCTGCCTGGTCGCGATATGTGACCGCATGAGTCCCACCATTTTAGCGTGGTCATCCAGCTCCTTGACCCGCTTCGGGAGGTCTTCCCCGAACAACTGTCTGGGTGGCGGCGTAGGAGGTACTTTGCATAACCCCGCAAATTTTGGGTTCAGCGTGGGTTTGATGACGCTCTTCCTGAAGGCGTTTATCTCATACTGTGTGGTGCACAGTAGAGCCAGTGCATCCTCCTGCTCGGTGCTCAGATCCTCCCCGTCCACCGACCGCGCAAACGCGGTAATCCCAGCAGTGAGCAGCTTCAGGATCCGCTGGAGCTTCATCTCCTGGGTCCTGATCCCTGGGCTGATGTTGCCCCAGATCGGCGTATTGACGATGAGCACGTTGAGGGAGTTGCAGTTCGCTGGGCTTTGTGCCTATTTATGGCCTCCGACAGGACCTCCTCCTGGAGCTGATGGTTTGTCAGGAAGTCCACGGTGGCAGCCAGTTTGGGGTTGAGGGGTAGTCCTGACGTCTCCGACAATGCAAATTTTGTTGCTACATCCAGGAGCTCCTCCTGAGGGGCCTACGATGTAGCTGGTGCATGGCCCAAAATGTCTTCATCCTCCGGCTGTCTCAGGCTTCCTGCTGACGATGGTGATATCTCCCTGTGCCCTCTGGAGCTAGATGTTTCCTGCCTCTGATTTTGTTGCAGGAGAAGTTCCAACATCCGCTCCATCCTGTCAATACGCCCTTCGCCCTTAGAACCTGGGCGGTCGGAGTCCTCATGTTCTGCGGAACTGCTGAGGCTCCGGTCATCGGCCCGTACCTCGTCGAGGTAATCTCCGTGCCGGAAGCTGTCGCTACCAGCCGCCGCAGCGAAGCTGAGCGATTCCCGCGCGGATCCGCTCAAACGCCTCCTTTTGGCGGAGCTTGATCCCGCTGCCTCGGAGGGCAAACGCGGTGAGAAGTCGGCACCCGACGCCTCGGCGTGGTGACCCGACATCCGCGCGGGCTTGCCGACTGCCCTAATCCTGGGCCTAGACGGCGTACGGTCCCGTCCTCCCATCCACGGGGGACTTGGTGACCGTGGCGGGACTCCACCCGAATGACTCTTCCTAGTCTTGGTGGCTGGTGAGTCGACACTGGTCCTTACAGGTCTCCCAGTGGACTTGAGTCCCGCCAATTCACCAGTCCGCAATCTAGCGGCAGGTGATACCTTTGCCCGTGAGGGCTAGGTTTACGGGCTCCATCCCTCCCTCTCCTCCGAGGGCTCAAGGAGAAGGGCCGTGCGGCAGCATGTGAACCCTGTTTGCCCTGGTCGACCAACGAGCCCATTGGCGACAGTGATACGGAGTCAGGGTCAACCTGCTCCGGTGGCACACCGAAATCCTGCTCCGCGGGATCCTCGCTGGAGCTCCGGTGTATCGGCGGGTCGGGTCCTGTAGCGACAGGGCTCCCCGACTTCCTCGCCTTTTTCCCGGCCTGACTCGCAGGTGTAGCCGTTGATGAGGGCTCCGGGATGGGTGGCCGGCGACTCCGTGCGGACGTCCTACGGCCCTTGTTCTTCCCGTCCATGTTTCTGTTGAGAGAAAAAACACTCACAACAGAAACCAACCAACTCAAGGTTAGTTTCACTTACCTGAGCGGCTCCTTATGAAGGGCTGGTGGTGAGCCGCGCTCCACCTCCAGCCGTCGACTGCAATGCGTTGCGACGATATGTCGCGCATGCGTGCTGGCGGGTTCTTCACGAAGTCACTCACATGACTCCGAAATGAAATTAGAAGTCTCATCTTGACCACTTCCTCTGTGCACTGTATAGTGATTTTAGAAAAAACGCTACCCTGTATCGCTATGATTTTTGGCCATCTTACTTCTTCAGGTTCTCGACCCGAAATGTCGCCTATTTCCTTTGCTCCATAGATGCTGCCTCACCCGCTGAGTTTCTCCAGCTTTTTTCTCCCTCTAATGTGTGTGTGTGTGTGTGTGTGTTATGTATATGTATATTATATATTACATACATGGAAGCAGAATACCTGCCGAGATTATATCAAACTTTATCCTAGGCATTTGTATTTTATGAACCTGGAGTTGCATCTGACCTATAAGTTGGAAGGCAAGAATAGTTGTATTAGATTATGAATCCCACAATTAATAACATAATTAAACATAGATACAAAGACATTTATTGTATGTTAGTACTTTGCAAAAGAGCAGGGAAGGTTTATTGGACTTCCCCTGCAGATGCTCTTATTTACCAATCTATCCAGGCAAGCATTTTGTTCACATATTCAATGATTACCTTCAATGCTCAAGACACTAGCGGGCACATGTGGAACTAACTTAGATCATGCTCAAGCATATTGAGTTTGTCATCTACCGATGGAACCCTAAGCTATGAACGTCCAATTTTTGTGTTCACTTTCTGATCTGCACTGTATCAGCTGACAAAATTGGTGCAACAATTGGTTCAAGCAATTGAGGGGAAAATCCAAGGAATTTATGCTTAAATGATTATAAGTACCAGCATATAAAACAACACTTTTTGTAAGGTGCATTTGATTTATTCTCAACAGGCAGATAGAGGTTGTTAAATTTCCCACTTGTTTGCATTGCCCACATGAAACCAGTGAGTCATTTTGACCTTAAACCTGTTTGAATCTGTTAAATTAGTATTCATTTGCAATGAATTTGTAACTGATTTGTGCTTTGTGCTGTTCCCCACAATGAACTGCATTCAGATCATCCCAAACGTATTATATTCAACCTGGATAAAGGAGAGTCTGAAGAAGGGTCTTGACCCGAAACGTCACCCATTCCCTCTTTCCAGAGTTGCTGCCTGTCCCGCTGGATTACTCCAGCACTTTGTGTCTATCTTCAGTTTAAACCAGCATCTGCAGTTCCTTCCTACACAGTAGGTATTATAAAGTCTACTCACATGGATAGATCAACAGGTCTGGATGCATCCTAGGTTATGCAATCAGTTAGGTTAAACTTGTGATAGGGAAAGTTGGACAGACAATAAACAGGGACTGAATTAGCAGTCACTTGGATTGATCAGAGGGAGCCAGCATGGATTTATTACGAGCAAAGACTGTCCAACAAACTGGTCGCATTTTGATGAATTAAGAAATGGTCATTGAGAGCATATTAATTAATGTATACTTCCAAAAGATGCTACATAATGGGCCTGTCATCTGGATTGAAGGCTAGCGAATAAAAATGGCTGCAGCAGCATGGCTAGGAAAATTAATTCAGTTACCAGAAACAGAGAATAGTAACAAAATGTTCGCAAAAGAATATACAAAGTGCTGGAGTAACTCAGCAGGTCAGGCAGGATCCCTGGAGAACATGTTCTCTTGGGATGCTGCCTGACCTGCTGAATTACTCCAGCACTTTGTGTCTTTTCCTAATTGTAATAAAAGCTTGTCTGGAGGCAAGTGTACGGTGGACTTCACCAGAAGTGGACATGAAGACAACTGCTTTTCTTAACCACTTGGTTTTAGATGTACAAGGTACAACGTTCAAATTTGTTGATTCACAAAAAATGAAAGTGTAGTGAACTGAGAGGAGATGGTCAAAAATGCTGGAGAAACTCAGCGGGTGAGGCAGCATCTATGGAGCAAAGGAAATAGGTGACGTTTCGGGTCAAGACCCTTCTTCAGACTGATGTGAGGGTGGAGGGGCGGGAAGAAGAAAGGAAGAGGCGGTGGCGGCTGTGGGAGAGCTGGGAAGGGGAGGGGGAAGGAGAAAGCAGGGACTACCTGAAACTGAGAGGACATCAGCATTAGACTTCAAAGGAATGAAAGTACATTTGGATAAGAAGGAATGAGGCAATATAAACAACAATGCATCATTCTAAAAGGGTTTCTAGAACAGTCTGTGTCTTGTTTTTTTTTAATGTAGCTGAGCAGATTGAAAATTGATTAGAAAAGCAAACAAGATCCCAGTCTTTATAAATAGAGGCAAATCTTAAAAACAAGACATCGTGATGAAGCTTTATAAAACACTGATTCAGCCACATGATTTATCAGGAGTGTGCCCAATTATGAGTGCCATGCTTTATGAAATATATGAAGGCTGCAAGAGAGAAGCAAGGGTGTACATAATTTGTTTAGTTAGTTATCGTCGCATGTACCAAGGTACAGTCAAAAGCTTCTTGTTGCGTGCTATCCGGTCAATGAAATTACTATACGTGATTCCAATCCGTGCCGTCCACAGTGTACAGATACAAGATAAAGACTATAATGTTTTGTGCAAAATAAAGTCCAGTAAAGTGTGATTAAATAATATTTGAAGCTCTCCAATGAGGCAGATGGGAGGCCAGGGTAGATCCCTAGTTGGTGGGAGGGCTGTTAAGGTGCCTGATAACAGTTGGGAAGAAAACCTGTCTCTGAATCTAGAAGAATGTGTTTTCAAACCTCTGTACCTCTTGCCTGATGGGAGAAGGGAGAAGAGAGAGTCACCGGGGTGAGCCTGGTCTTTCATTATGCTGGTGGCCTTGCCGAGTCAGCGTGAAGTGAAGATGGATGAAGGGAGTTTGGTTTGCATGATGGTCTGGGCTACATCCACAACTCTCTGCAATTTCTTGCGGGGATGGAAGGAGCTGTTCCCAAACCACGCTGTGATGCATCCCGATATAATGCTTTCTAGGGCACATCTGAAGAAGTTGGTGAAGATGGTTAGGGACCTGCTGTACTTCCTACGTGTTCTATGGTGGTGTTGGTGTGCTTTCTTGGCCAGTGCTTAAATGTGGCTGATCCAGGACAAATTGCAGGTGATATTCACCGCTAAGAACTTGAAACTTTCATCCATCTCTTCTTTTCGGAAACGGGCCTTTCGGCCCACCGAGTCCGCACCGACCAGTGATCCCCGTGTATCCGAAGGAAACCGAAGATCTCAGTGATAATCCACAAGGTCACGGGGAGAACGTACGTACTCCATACAGACTGCACCGTAGTCAGGATGGAACCGGGGTCTGGTCGCAGTCAGGGGCTGTAAGGCAACAACTCTACCGCTGCGCCACCGTGTCGCCCTTCAGACAGTGGGACTATCTGTATTTCTCTTACGTGAAACTGTCGAGACTAAATGGTCTCCTTCCAAGCTGTAAGCATTCTGCGACTCGAACTATTGACAGGGTGTGTTTATCAGCACAATAATAAGTCTTATGGGCCTGTCCCACTTACGCAACTATTTCAGCGATTGCCGGTACCCATCATAGGTCGTTGCAGTTCTGCGAAAATGTTCAACATGTTGAAAATCTAGCGGCGACCAGAGAGACGCTACGACTCTGAGGAGACGACTCACGACCATACAGGCGACACCCTGGCGACATGTTGCGGGGTGAAGCCTGTATGGTCGTGAGTAGTCGCCCAAATAGTCGCACCTTGTTCTGGTCGCCGCTGGATTTTCAACATGTTGAAAATTTTCGGCGACCTGCAATGACCTATGATGGGTACCGGCAGTCGCCGAAAAAGTTGCGTAAGTGGGACAGGCCCGTTAGAATAGTTTGAATTCATGTCCCAGGTGTAAATGTACTAGTTTGCCACCCAGTATCCTTAACTGGAGAAAATTCTGCTCAAAACATGTATTTGACCGTTCCTGAAAGGGTTTTTTTGTTCGTAGTTAAATGAGTCAACTCGTTGACTTGTGGGGTTTGGTTTCACTCCAGAGAGACTACGTTCCAAGGAAATTAAACCTTGGTCGTCCTTTAATATTGTGTTTTGTGAAAAGAATATGAAAATCTCACATGTCCACATCCCTCAAGTGTCCATTCACCTTTGATTCGGCATAGGAACTCGCTCTCAAATTTCACATCGATGGATGTCCCTGTTTGAACCCATGGGTCCATTTAAATTACCCTACATCTCACATGACAAACAGCCGGTCTAATGGCTTCAGTTCCAGCAAATTGAGGTCACCAGCTCCAGACTTATGTCGTATGGTATGTGACAGAGTTGTCTTTGGAACTAAAAGTTGTGTGTTGAATTCAATCTTTAGGGAACCATTATTTAGCAAGGGTCAATAATTGCATTTTTTTCTCTTAAAAGTATCAACTGGGAACAATTAATGAAACCTTCCTGCAGTCTATTGAAACACTGACTGGTCTAGTCTGCTTGCTGCAGCATGTCCATAACCGTGGCCTGCAGCTTGCTTTTTAAAAAAAGTCTGCAGTTTTATTCCAAACCATATTTTGCCAGCTGTCTATTCATTTATTACATAATTTTTCTTGCGAGCTTCACATCACTAATTGGATCCAATCAAACTCTGCGTAGTTTTATTTTAAATTGCTTGGGAACGTCATAACCTTAATTTTAAAGAATTGCAATTCTCCCATTGTTTCACGATTAACATAATGAAAAATAATTTAGCCAGTATTTGTTTTGAGTGAGCACAGCTCTGTATAAGCATGCCCAAAAGCACGTACCATGCTCTCTGGCTGGCAAGAGCACAGTTTACCTCCAGCAGTGTAGGTCAGTGCTTTTGCTTTGAGCCACCATCTCAAACTGAGAGCAGCTACCAGCTCTGTTGATGCTGCTTCTGGTTTTTGTGGTCATTGGGGGTTTCTTTTCAGTAACAGGAAGCATTTCCAAATTGTTTAACCCCTTTGATTAAAAAGGTAAATGGATTTTAATGTTTATTTCTGTTTCAGTCTGATGTTTTCAAGAGGGTTGATTTGAGTTTATTTTATTTATAAAATGATTGCTTTTTAAGTGGCGAGCAGTAGAGATGAAACTTTGCCAGTGATTACACTTAGAATGAGATTTAGTGAATTTTCACAAAATTAAAGAACCTCATTCACGCACTCGACATTTGATAAATCTATAATCTATATGATAGGCTTTACAAAGGAAATGCTTGGTAATTCAAAGCACAATGATATCTCAATTAAATCTGTTTATTATTCCATTCGCCATTAATACAGAATGTAGCTTTTCCAATTAATGCCAAAGGCAATAAAATCTGATTAATTGATCGTGAACAAAACAATCTGATTTACAGTTAAAATTGATTAATTGGCCTTGGCTTATTCAAAAAAGGCAAATTTGATTAAGGGGATTTTTTTTTTGCTTTGAGCAGAAGAAAGCCACATTAATGTCTGATTTGTTTGTTCCAGAAATGTTCTTGCTTGTAAAACAACCGCTTGTTATGACAATGGCATAAGATATGACCTCTGTGGATCCAGGATTCCAATTCTAAATTATCTTATGACGTGGAAGGAGGCTTCTCGGTTCACTCATCCGTTCCAACCCAAACCACCCCCTCCGGAAGGCATTTTCTGTCAGGTGTCGGAGTGTTATGGAGAATGGGGTTAGGAGGGAGAGATAGATCAGAGTAGACTCAATGGGCTGAATGGCCTAATTCTACTCCAATTTCTGCTCCAATTACTTTTCCTTGCGACCGCACAAGATGCCACATTTGCCCCTATATCTCCTCCCTCGTCTCCATCCAGTGATCCTGACAGCCCTTCTAGGTGAGACAGTGGTCCACGTGCTCCTCCTCCAACCTCGTCTACTGCATCCGATGTTCCTGATGTGGTCTCCTTTACATAGGCAATGCCAAGCATAGCAAAGTGACTGTTTCACCAAACAGATGAGCTACGTCCGCCATTGTCTGCAGGATCTCCCAGTCACAAACCATTTTAACTGCCCGTCCCATTCTCATTCTGACCTTTCTGTCCTGTGCCTCCTCTTTTGCCAGAGTGAGGCCACGGCACACACAGACAGGAGGAGCAGCACCTCATATTCCATTGGGATAGCTTACATCCCAATAGTATGAACATGCAATTCTCAACTTTAGGTAACCTCTACAAATCACCCGCCCCCCCCTCCTCTTTCTCCCCCCAAAATCCCCTTGCCTTTATTTTCCACCACTCCCCCCCCCCCCCCCCCCCTTCCTGCCCTAAGCCCTGGCTGGTCTTGCAGCTTATCTCATACCCTCCCCTCCACCTGCATTCCTAAAGAATTTGTCAATGTGATGACCTCGGCAATCTTCTCACGTCACAATTCACGACTCTAATCCTTTTGTCTCACACCTTGTGTGTGTTCATCTCTGGCCAGTGTCCATCCATCTGCCCATCAACCTTGCCTGGGCTTACTTATGACGTGCCGTACTTTGTTCTGCCACTCCACTCTTCTAGTTTGCCTTCACCCCACCCCTGCAATCAGACTGAAGAAGGGTCCAGGCCCAAATCATCACCTATCCACGCTCTCCAGAGATGCTGCCTGACCCTTGTGTTGCTCCGGCATTTTATGTCTTTCCCTGGCATCCGACATTGCTTTGCAGGCAAATGATTACTATTTGCTGAGCTGCACATTGTATAATGTTCCCTGTGTTGATAAACACCGTGAAAGAGAATAAATGTAACCCGAATCAAAATCTTGAAGGTTCAGAACTTTGCCAGTTCCAAACGGGAACTTTCTCAGCAAAATAAACAGGCAAATCCATTCGTGATTTGGTAGTTCTTTCATAACACTGTTTGCGCAAATAGAGGTTGCAAATGGCAAAACAGTGCATTAGTGTTCTCTCTGTATAGCATAGAACAGTACAGTACACGAATGGGCCCTTCGGCCCACAATGTTTGTGCCAAACATGATGCCAAGTTAAACTGATCTCATCTGCCAGTACATGATACATTGCCTCTATTCACTGTACTTCCATGTGCCTATCCAAAAGCCTCTTAAACGCCACTATCACATCTGCCTCAGCCTCCCCCACCACCCCTGGCAATGTGTTCCAGGCCCCCACCATCCTGTAGAAAAAAACTTGCTTTCCACATCTCTATGAAACTTTCCCCCTCTCACCTTGTAGCTGTGGCCTCTACTGTTGGACATCTCCATCTAGGGAAAAAATTTCAGACTGTCTACCCTATCTATGCCTCTCACAATTTTATATGCTTCTATCAAGTCCCCCCTCCACCTCCGAATGATGTTTTGTCTACCCTTGAATCTAATTCTGTAACCCATATTTCTCAAATGAGCTACGCAATTCTGCTTACCAAATGCAATGAAGATTACGCAAGAAACATCTTTAAATTAATATTTGTAAACCATCTTGGTGGTGTAGAATAGAATTTTACAATCCAGATTGGTTGCAAATTCAGAAGATGTTGACTGTTATGCTATTCAGGTAGACATACTCATTTCTGATGGATTTCTCAATTCAGGGTGATAATTTATGCATAATTCACGACAGACTTCCTGTCAATAACCGGTGGCTAAAATAGAGAGATGACCAGGTTGGCTGAGGAAACCAAGAAGGTCGATGAAGGCAGGACTTTTTATTTAATCTCCATGGATGATAACGAGGCCTTTGATGTGGTTCTGCATGATAGGCTGATACCCATGATAGGATGCTATAAGGCTGCAGGGTCACTTGGGTAGATTGGGTAGATGCATGGCAACTGCAGTATAATGTGGATAAATCTGAGGTTATTCATTTTCGTGGCAAGAATAGGAAGGCAGATTATTATCTGAATGGTGTCCGATTAGGAAAAGGGGTGGTGCAAGAGACCTGGGTGTGCTTGTACATAAATCACTGAAAGTAAACATGCAGGCACAGCAGGCAGTGAAGAAACCTAATGGCACGTTGGCCTTCATTACGAGAGGATTTGAGTTTAGGAGCAAAGAGGTCCTACTGCAGTTGTACAGTCCCTGGTGAGACTGCACATGGAGTATTGTGTGCAGTTTTGTTCTCCTAATTTGAGGAAGGACATTATTGCTATTGAGGGAGTGCGTCGTAGGTTCACCAGCTTAATTCTTGGGATGGCGGGGCTGACAGATGATGAAAGAATGGGTCGACTGAGCTTGTATTTACTGGAATTTCGAAGGATGAGAGGGGATTTTAGATCATCAGCCATGATCATCTTGAATGATGGTGCTGGCTCGAAGGGCCGAATGGCTTACTCCTGCACCTATTTTTTCTGTGTTTCTCTGATATAGGAAGGTTGTTTTTCAGACTAGAGGGCCATGACGTGCTATGACTCAGGGGTTTGTGTTGGACCCAATGATTCTCATCATCGTCATCAATTTGGATGAAACTGTGCAAGACCTGGTCAGTAAGTTGTTAAAGAAGGAACTGCAGATGCCGGAGTATCGAGGGTTACACAAAAAGCTGGAGAAACTCAGCGGGTGCTCCTTAGATGCTGCTGCACCCGCTGAGTTTCTCCAGCTTTTTGTGTAACCCTGGTCAGTAAGTTGGCAGATGGCACTAAAATAGGTGGTGTGGTAGACAATGAAGAAGGTTTTCAAGAATTACGGCGGGTTCTTGATCAGCTGAATAAGTACGTTGAGAAATGAGAAAGTGCAAGATGTTGCACCTTGAGAAGTTTGATTCGATTTGATTTTATTACTTGTCATTCGAACCTCAGAGAGGCTCGAACGAGACTCCGTTTCTACAAGCCATACAACAGAACAATTCATAAAAAAACACACAAACAATTCAATTCACAAAAACATCCTTCACAGTGAATCTCCTCCTCACTGTGATGGAAGGCAAAGTCTTCTCTCTTCCCCTGCACCATTTCTTTCCCGAGGTTGAAGCCCCAGGCAGGCGGTGTTAAGCCCCAGGCGGGCGGCCGCGCCGGGCGATGTATGGCCCCGCTCTAGGCCCAAAAGTCACAACGTTGGAGCCCCCGGCGGGCACTGGAATGTCCCGCGGCCATTAAAGCCGGGGGATGTATGGCACCGCTCCGGATCGCTCCAACCCCGCGACACGGGCTGGAGAAGCTGTGTTGCGGGAGCTCCGGAGAGCGGTCTCCCACCCGGACCCGCGAGCTCCCAATATCCCGACAGTCCACCGGTTTGCAGCTGCCGCTGGAGCTCCGGAGTCACCACCGTTCCCCACGCTCCGAGGCCGGCCAGCCCCACGATGGTATGTCCGCAGCTCCGCAGGCTCCGTCACTGGAGCCCCCAGCTCGTCCCGGTCGGAGGCCGCTCCACGGTGCTAGGCCCCAACAACAACGGAGACCCGACAGGGAAAAAGTCGGGTCACCCGTGCAGGGAAGAGATTTAAAGGTTTCCCCCTCCCCCCCCCCAACCCCCCACATATACACAGTTACAAACAATACAAAAAAAAACCACGGCAGTCAAACCCGGGTAAGATTTTCACAGTGAATGGTCGGGTAGTCCGGTACCAGAAGGACCTAAGAGTACAAGAACATAGTTCTCTGAAAATGGCATCATGGGTAACATTTTGGCCTTCATCAGTAAGGGCATTGAGTACCAAAGTTGGGTTGTTATATGCAGTTGTACAAGATGCTGCACTTGAAGTAAAGTGTTCGCCCTGCCATAGGAAATGTGTAATCGAGCTGGAAAGAGTGCAGAAAAGATATATGAAGATATTGGCAGGACTTGAGGGATGGAGTTCCAGAGAGAGGTTTGGCAACCTGGAACTTTTACGTTTTAGAGCAACTGAGGGGTGATCTTAAAGAGGTGTATAAAATCATGAGGGACATAGATAGGATGAATGCACACAGTTTTAGTTTCGAGGATTGGAGAACCATGACTTACAGAGTAGAGGTTTAAGGTGAGTGAGGAAAGATTTAATAGAAGCTAGAGGGACATTTTTTTTTCACACAGAGGTTGGTGGGTATATGAAACAAGCTGCCAGATAAAGTGGTTGAGGCAGACACAATACAAGGTTTAAAAGACATTTGGACAGGTACATGGATAGGAAAGGTTTAGAGGGATCGGGGTCATATACAAGCAAATGGGACATGCTTAGGTGGGCACTTGGGCAGCATTGACAAGTTGGGCACAAAAAGCTGGAGTTAAGGGCCTGTCCCACTTTCATGACCTAATTCACAACCTCTGCCAAGTTTGCCCTTGACTCATACACGCAGCATGGTCGTCGCGAGGTTGTAGGTAGGTCGTAGCAGGTCGTGATGCTAGTCGTAGGTACTCGTGGCATCAAGTAGGTCGGGGCGTTTTTTTCTGGCTTGATGAAAAATGTCCTCGAGTAAAAAAAGGTTGTGAATTAGGTCGTGAAAGTGGGACAGGCCCTTAATTCAGCGGGTCAGACAGCATCTCTGGAGAAAAGGAATAGGTGACGTTTCGGGTCGAGACCCTTCTTCAGACCGTGAGCCACGGGAAAAGGAAATGAGAGATATCGATGGTAATATAGAGAGATATAGAACAAGTGAATGAAAGATCAGCAAAAAGGTAACAATGATAAAGTAAACAGGCCTTTAGCCACAGCTGTGGGCTAGGTGAAAACCGACTACAGACATCGAGGCTCAACGAGACAACTTTGGTGCTAGTACAAGGACGGTTTGGGGAGGGACGGACAGAGAGGGATGCAAGGAATCATCCTTGTAGTTAGAGAAATCAATATTCTATATCAAAATCAACAAGTTGGACCCCCACTTCCATTTCCATACTCTTTGACTCTGGGACCTATTGAAATAAAGTGTGTGTTGAAGGCTGGGGAAAGAGGTATTTCTTGGCTACTAGTTGGGCAAAGGGGATTGTGTTAACCAAAGGGTACTTGCCATTGTGGCTTCTCAAGACATCAAGTCATCCGTAACAGTTGTATATTCTTGCACCAATTAGATATTTAATTGAATAAGCATGAATAACTCAAAAGCATGTTGATACATTCAGTATTTAATGATAAGAATACATTGTCATCAGAAAATTACGCGTTGCACCACCCGAAACGTCGCCTATTACTTCACTCCATAGATGCTGCCTCACCCGCTGAGGTTCTCCAGCATTTTTGTCTACCTTCGATTTTTCCAGCATCTGCAGTTCTTTCTTAAACACATTTTTAATTTGTCATTTTGTAAAATACTGCGATTCATGAACTGACCTCATGTAAATCTTTATATTATTGTCATAGAAACATAGAAAAATAGGTGCAGGAGTAGGCCATTCGGCCCTTCGTGCCAGCACCGCCATTCAATATGATCATGGCTGATCATCTAAAATCAGTACCCCATTCCTACTTCTTACTTTTCCCCCATATCCATTAATTCCTTTAGCCTCAAGAGCTAGATCTAACTCTGTATGAAGCAACATCTGCACAGTAGTACAGCGGTAGAGTTGCTGCCTTACAGCACTTACAGTAACCCGGGTTACATCCTGGCCATGGGTGTTTGTCTGTGCGGAGTTTGTACGTTCTCCCCGTGACCTGCGTGGGTTTTCTCCAAGAACATCGGTTTCCTCCCACACTCCAAAGATGTACACGTTTTTTAGGTTGATTGGCTAAGTGTGAATGTTAAAATTGTACCCAGTGTAGGATGGTGTTAATGTGCGGGGATCACTGGCCGGTGTGAACTCGGTGGGCCAAGGGCCTGTATCCGCGCTGTATCTCCGAACTCAAACTCTAAACGTATTGGGTTTTCACCTTATATATCAGTAAATTAACATTCATAATTCTCGGTTATGTTTGTTAATTCTGAATAAAAGAGGTCTTCTTCTGATCCAGTTGAGTGGTGCAATTCACAGGAAAATATCTCTGCAGAGTCCTGTGTCTGGTTCGGCAGCCTGAGGTTTAATTTGAAATACTTACCTGGGGATTCAGTTCTTCTTGGTCTGGCCACACAAATTCCTGTGCTCTGATGAAAAGTGTCTGAACCATTCTTCTAACACTTTATTTTCAACTGATGCACAAGCAAATGCTACGCTCAGGGGCACATCCTCTCCCATCAGATCTCTTTGCCCTAATTTTCTACTCCTTGACGTAGGTTCAGAGCTTTGGCCCTTTGGATCTTGTTCGCTCAAACTCTTCAGTCCCAAAACACACCAGTACCCAAACCCTTCCAGCAACTGTTTAGATTTATGTAGAACTAATAATATGGTCAATTTCTCGAAGTACAGTGAACCAGACTCCGGGGCAGGGTGGAGAAGTCTAGTCTGGTTTTAACTAAATAATGGTTCATCCACATTTTGTTGGGTAAACAGTCTACTAGGCCACAGCCTAGCCATCTTTTGCTTTCACAGGCATATTTCTAATTACCTTTTCCATATTACTATTGAGTATGGTCCCAACTGTCCTAATTTTGTCAATTTTGCTTAAGCTTTACTGTGTGCCCTGTATTCAATCTCCGTTGGGTAACTCCCTTGCATCTTGAGGTGGCCAGAGCTTACACTGCACATTTGTTTACTGTCTGCATTATATAATGCAACTTGTATGCAAAATGACCACAGACGTCATTCAGTGGGATGTTGGCCATCACTTGCGAGGCCAGCATTTATTGCATATCCTCATTGCCCTTGAATTGAGTGGTTTGTTCGGATATTTCAGAGGGTAATAAAAGAGTCACGCAGTTACATGGACCAGACAAAATAAATTTACTCGGTTTCCTTTCCCGAAAAGTATTAATGAGCTGCAACGCTTTTTACAAAAGTCACGGACATCATTGTTGATGCCAGAATTCGAATTAGACATTTTCAGAACATTTGAAACTGATCTTCTTCATGAGCAGCTAGCTTAATGTGAGAGACTACTGCAAGTATCAGCATCTGAAGAAAGGTCTGGACCCAACCCCTCCATAGATGGCAGACACAAAATGCTGGAGTAACTCCGCCGGGTGAGGCAGCATCTCTGGAGAGAAGGAATGGGCGATGTTTCGGGGCGAGACCCTTCTTCAGGCTGATGACTTCCACAGATGCTGCCTGACCCTCTGAGTTCTGCCGGCTTTTTTGTTCATTGCTCAAGCTGCATCTTGAAATCTTTGTTTCAGATTTCCATTCTCTGCAGTTCATTGATTTTTAATTACTGCTTAATATTTGGTTGGATTAGTGATTCTATAATTTGTTTGTAAACTTAGTTAATTGCAAATATCTGAATCAATGTTAAAGAAATTAAAAAGTTAAATGTTATCGGACATGAAGTAGTGTGAAATGGATGTGAAAGTAGGGAAGTTGCAAAATCCTCTTGAGCTGTCACTTGAGTTCCCTGGGCCCTGAAGTAGCCTATTGAGAACGTTGGCTGTTTCGATTTATGTAGGTCCTGAAGTAGCCTATTGAGCCTACTGAAGAATCCTATTGAGAATCTACTGATAGAGATACAAGGAGCTACATGTCCTTGAATCCTGCAACAAACACAGTGCTGGAGGAACTCAGTGGGTCAGGCAGCATCTCGCAAGGATATGGATAGGCATTTCAGGTGGGGACCCTTCTTCAGGACTCTGCTGTTGGTATTTGATGAGATATGTGGGTGGCTGGTTTGACCTGTTAAATGTTCCTTTTTGCCGTTTACAAGAGCAAATTGTAGTGTTCTGAGTATTTCATCAGCCCCTCGAATCCTTCTCCTCAGCTTGAATATTCTCAAGCCTGGGACGCCCATGAGTTATGCATTAACGCGGTGGCTTAGAATATATTCTTGACTGTTTTTCTCTGTCTTCGTGGAGAATGTTTCCCATGGCAGATTTCTGAAAAGAGAAATTGATTAATTGCAGCAATCTTGTGCCTGGCATGTGGACAAGGTGCGGACACACACCTTGGATGACTGAGTATGATTTATGCTCCGTTGTTGACGATGTTAGCCTGAGAGATGACATTGGCAAGTCTTCCCAATTGATTTGGAGGATTTTTCAAAGACCACGTTACTGGTGCTTTTCCAATGCTTTAAAGTGTTTGTTGTAAATTAAGAACAGAAGTGAATAAGTTATAGAGGTGGGATAAGCCATGTGGTGTCCTGTGTCTGCTCTGCTTTCTGTCAGGTTGTGGTCATTTTGCTTCTGTGTCACTTTTCTGGACGCCCCATATCCCTGGATTTCCTGAATATCCATTATTTGTCCCAATCACATATTGGGCGAGGATCGCTGCTGCTTCATCGACCAGACGTGGGCTTCTAATATTATTTTATAGATGGCCAAAATATGTGCTCGCACTGTGGAGGTGGCAGCTCACTTCATTATCCAGCTCTGCCATCGCTGAAAGGTGACTTCAAAGACCTGGCAAGTGCTCTGTTTTTGTTTCCAAGAACTGATTGTGGAACTTGCTTGAGTAGGATGGGGTGATGTGTTCAGCAGAAACAGGCTGGTGAAGCAGCTTTGTTATCCAGGTGTTTAGTGCGAACTGCGTTTCCTCATACTCGCCACTGGAACTACGGTTTGGAGTTTGACCTCCAAGCATTTGTAGATATAAGCACTAATACAGGCAGGTGGGACCAGTGCAGCTGGGACATGTTGGCCAGTGTGTGCAATTTGGGCCAAAGGGCCTTTTTTCCATGCTGAATCACTCTATGGCTCTATCTGCACGCTATAATTCGGAGACAGGCTAGTGTGATTTTGGCTCTGTTGTGGAGATTGAAGAGTTTCTTTGCGTCCTGTAGATCAGGGGTCGGCAGCCTACGGCCCGCAGGCCGGATGCGGCCCACATAACCCGAAATCACCCGGCCCACAGGCTTATTTTATTTAGTCCGATGCGGTACTGCCGTCACTGGAAGACATAATTGTTGAGGGTGGGGGGGGGGGGGGGGGGGAGTCCCAGCTGTGAAAGTGTTTCCCGCAGGTAGATCTGTGGGCAGGAGGGTGTCTCAGGCAGGCTGTCCTGGGGCGTGGAGTCCGTGCTGCCGTTGATGGTGTCGTTGGAGTTGAGCGTGCAGTTCAGGCTCTCGTTGTCCCCATCAGACAACCCAGCCTCCGCCTTGCCGTTGCGATTGGCCTTGCCGGGGAGTCCAGGCGGCGGGGGGGGGGGGGGGGGGGGGGGAACGTGGTGGACGGGGATGGGGAGGGGAGGCAGGGAGGGGCGGGGGTTGGGCCACTGCCTCATAGCCCAGCTGCCGGCCCAGCGAGCCCCGCTCAGACCAGTCACTCATGTCCACTGAGCTGTCGCTGGGCGGCTCGATGGTGAGCAGCAGCAGGTGGGCGGCGCGACGCTGGTAGTCCCGGCACTCCAAACAGGCAGCCGCCCTCCTGGCCCCTGCCTCCCCCGTCTCGCCCTCCCTCATTGGCGGCACCCAAGGCTCGCTCAGTGGAGGCAGGGGATGCTGGTTTTGCTGGATTTAGAGGATGCTCCCTCTCCCTCCTCTAAATACAACGCCTTCAAAACAAAACTGCGACTATTATTACCTCCATTTATTAACAAAGGCGATAGATGTGGCCCGCCATCCGCTCACAGACATGGGTCCTGGCCCCGATGCAGAACAAGGTTGCCAACACCTGCTGGAGAATAACTTCAACGGAGAGCTTGTTGAAAGCAAGGAAAATTAAAAATAGGTTTGTTGTGATAACCCAATTTTTCTTGACAATGACAGATAGACACAAAATGCTGGAGTAACTCAGCGGGACAGGCAGCATCTCTGGAGGGAAGGAACGGATGGCGTTTCTAGTTGAGACCCTACTTGACCATGGTCTCAGCTGGGAGGCCCTATTAACGAGGTGCCACGGCCACCATGCCCACCCGCAAGGCCCCGAAGCCTCGGCGGACGGCCGAACCCGCGTTTGACACCGGAGAGCTGAACCACCGGTGAGCTGAACGCGCATGGGGACTTCATCAGACTGCCAGACACCTACAGACAAAACCGGTGGAGAGGCTTTGCCGGGAGTCCGAACTCGCTTGAAGGCTCCTCAGACACGGAACAACCCCAAAAGCTCGCCGGACGTGGAATACCAGAATGGAGTCACTGAAGACATCAGGCGTGGAGAGCAAGGACGACGGTTCGCGGGCCGAGCCGGTCGTGGGCGACGGAGGGGATTGAGAGCCACACATGGTGGCGCCGAAATCACATGCAAAATTAATTTCACTCAGTAATGTTTAATTGCAAATGTGACAATAAACATCTGTTGAACCATTGAAGCAGCTCCTTATGTCATTGATGAATTATTTGTGTAAGTTGTGTAATTTATATCATGGGTTATATAAGTTGTTATGTAATTTATAACAACTTATAAGTGTGTACTTATTTCCAACCATTGAGTGCTAACTTTCCACTCTGTTTGGGGCCAGCAAGCTTGGTGCTGATTCTGCTGCCTGTGCACGTACAGTGTCCTCCATAATGTTTGGGGCAAAGACCCATCATTTCTTTATTTGCCTCTAGTCTCCACAATTTGATATTTGTAATGGGAAAAAAATCACATGTGGTTAAATGGACACATTATCAGATTTTAATAAAGGCCATTTTTATACATCTTAATGCAGATATAAGAGAGCTCTCAGCACCTAGTCTTTCCTCCAGTCTTTCCATCATCTTTGGAATCTTTTATTGCTGTTTATCAACATGAGGACCAAGTTGTGCCAATGAAAGTCAAGGAAGCCATTATGAGACTGAGAAACAAGAATTAAACTGTTAGAGACATCAGCCAAACCTTAGGCTTACCAAAATCAACGGTTTGGGACATCATTAAGAAGAAAGAGAGCACTGGTGAGCTCACTAATCGCAAAGGGACTGGCAGGCCAAGGAAGACCTCCATAGCTGGTGACAGAAGAATTCTCTCTATAATAAAGAAAAATCCCCAAACACCTGTCCGACAGATCAGAAACACTCTTCAGGAGTCAGGTGTGGATTTGTCAATGACCACTGTCTGCAGGAGACTTCATGAACAGAAATACAGAGGCTACACTGCAAGATACAAACCACTGGTTAGCCGCAAAAATAGATGGCCAGGTTACAGTTTGCCAAGAAGTACGTAAAAGAGCAACCACAGTTCTGGAAAAAGGTCTTGTGGACAGATGAGACGAAGATTAACTTATCAGAGTGATGGCAAGAGCAAAGTATGGAGGAGTGAAGGATCCAAAGCACACCACCTCATCTGTGAAACACGGTGGTGGGGGTGTTATGGCCTGGGCATGTATGGCTGCTGAAGGTACTGGCTCACTTATCTTCATTGATGATACAACTGCTGATGGTAGTGGCATAATGAATTCTGAAGTGTATAGACACACCCTGTCTGCTCAAGTTCAAACAAATGCCTCAAAACTAATTGGCCGGCGGTTCATTCTGCAGCAAGATAATGACCCCAAACATACTGCTAAAGCAACAAAGGAGTTTTTCAAAGCTAGGAAATTGACTTAGCCACTGAAGAATTGACAATCACCTGATCTGAACCCAATTGAGCATGCCTTTTATATACTGAAGAGAAAACTGAAGGGGACTAGTCCCCAAAACACGCATAAGCCGAAGATGGCTGCAAAACAGTTCTGGCAGAGCATCACCAGAGAAGACACCCAGCAACTGGTGATGTCCATGAATCGCAGACTTCAAGCAGTCATTGCATGCAAAGGATATGCAACAAAATACTAAACATGACTACTTTCATTTACATGACATTGCTGTGTCCCAAACATTATGGTGCCCTGAATTGGGGAGGCTATGCATAAACACTGCTGTAATTTCTACATGGTGAAACCAAAATGTATAAAAATGGCCTTTATTAAAATCTGACAATGTGCCCTTTAACCACATGTGATTTGTTCTGTTACAAATCTCTAATTGTTGAGTGCAGAGGCAAATAAATAAATGATGGGTCTTTGTCCCAAACATTATGGCGGGCACTGTAAGTTGGTATCTTTATCTATGATCTCATAGTAGTGCCCAGCATTCTCAGGATAACTAGCGTGGTACTTTCTTAGCTCAACACAAGCTGCAGTAACTGATGCTAGTTCTGGCAGTAAGCCATACTGAAAATGAGACCCAGTGCATTCTCCGTGAATGCCGTCAGAAAGATGCTTGTCAAGTGACTCAGTGGAATACCATGTTCAGCGCACCATTTGAGAACACAACTCCTGTTCCGTTGTCATAGCTCTCCCTCCACCTTCTGGTGAGCTACCAATCATTTGACTTTATCAGTTAACCCTGTGTGCACTTCCAGTGAATTACAGTACAAGCTTTATCCCACCATTACCAACTGAGCTGGGTCCCACACCTGGAATTACTTTTCTTGTGTCGGAAGGAACTGCAGCTGCTGGTTTAAACCGAAGATAGACATAAAAAGCTGGAGTAATTCAGGGCAGGCAGCATCTCTGGAGAGAAGGAATGGGTGATGTTTCACACTGAAGACAGGTCTCGACCCGAAACGTCACCCATTACTTTTCTTGTCCCTGGCCTTATACAGTGGCTTGCAAAAGTTTTCATACCCCTTGAACTTTTCCACATTTTGTCACGTTACAACCACAAACGTAAATGTATTTTATTGGGATTTTATGTGATAGACCAACACAAAGTGGCGGATAATTGTGAAGTGGAAGGAAAATGATACATCGTTTTCAAATTTGTTTACAAATAAAAAACTGAAAAGTGTGGCGTGCAAAAGTATTCAGCCCCCTTTACTCTGATACCCCTAAATAAAATCTAGTGCAACCAATTGCCTTCAGAAGTCACCTAATTAGTAAATAGAGTCCACGTGTGTGTAATCTAATCTCAGTATAAATACAGCTGTGCTGTGAAGGCCTCAGAGGTTTGTTAGAGAACATTAGTGAACAAACAGCATCATGAAGCCCAAGGAGCACACCAGACAGGTCAGGGATAAAGTTGTGGAGAAGTTTACAGCAGGGTTAGTTTATAAAAAAATATCCCAAGCTTTGAACATCTCACGGAGCACTGTTCAATCCATCATCAGAAAATGGAAAGAGTATGGCACAACTGCAAACCTACCAAGACATAGCCGTCCACCTAAACTGACAGGCGGGGCAGAGAAGCAGCCAAGAGGCCCATGGTAACTCTGGAGGAGCTGCAGAGATCCACAGCTCAGGTGGGAGAATCTGTCCACAGGACAACTATTAGTCGTGCACTCCACAAATCGGGCCTTTATGGAAGAGTGGCAAGAAGAAAGGCATTGTTGAAACAAAGTCATAAGAAGTCCCGTTTTTTAGTTTCCCACAAGCCATGTGAGGGACACAACAAACATGTGGAGGAAGGTGCTGTGGTCTGATGAGACCAAAATTGAAGTTTTTTGCCTAAATGGAAAACGCTATGTGTGGCGGAAAACTAACACTGCACATCACCCTGAACACACCATCCGCACTGTGAAACATGGTGGTGGCAGCATCATGCTGTGGGGATGCTTTTCTTCAGCAGGGACAGGGAAGCTGGTCAGAGTTGATGGGAAGATGGATGGAGCCAAATACAGGGCAATCTTGGAAGAAAACCTGCAAAACATTTGAGACTAGGGCGGAGGTTCACCTTCCAGCAAGACAACGACCCTAAACATACAACCAGAGCTACAATGGAATGGTTTAGATCAAAGCATATTCAGTGTTAGAATGGCCCAGTCAAAGTCCAGACCTAAATCCAATTGAGAATCTCTGGCAAGACTTGAAAATTGCTGTTCACAGACGCTCTCCATCCAATCTGACTGAGCTTGAGCTATTTTGCAAAGAAGAATGGGCAAAAATTTCAGTCTTTAGATGTGCAAAGCTGGTAGAGACATACTTGCAGCTGTAATTGCAGCGAAAGGTGGTTCTACAAAGTATTGACTCGGGAGCAGAATACTTTTGCATGCCACACTTTTCAGTTTTTTTATTTGTAATAAAATTTGGAAACCATGTATCATTTTCCTTCCACTTCACAATTATGCACCACTTTGTGTTAGTCTATCACATAAAATCCCAATAAAATACATTTACGTTTGTGGTTGTAACGTGACAAAATGTGGAAATGTTCAAGGGGTATGAATACTTTTGCAAGCCACTGTATCTATTCACCTTGGTCTATTTCTCTCGCCATTTGTGCAGTAAGAAGTTCCATGTTATTCCACGTTCACATCCTACACACTAGAAGCAATTTACACAGGCCCCCAATGAACCTACAAACCTGCACCTTTTTAGAACATGATTATGTTATTAATATAATCACAGGGGTGCTGCAATCATAAATGATGATTCATCTCCAGATTATATTTATAGGGGTTTTTAACCTATAAACGGGGATTGAATTTTTGGTTTGTGCCAGTAATAGTGGGGATAAAAAAATAAAACAGGTCTCCTGGGATATTGAAACATGACACAATCTGAACTTGACCCGAATCCGAGGATACGAAAGGATTAGTTTGAAACTCAATCTTACCCAAATCTGTGTGTTCCATTGAGAGCAGGATTGTTAGCCAATCTCTAACCCAAAGACATAATTAAAATGAAGGGCTTTTTCAATTATATTTATGCAATTAACATTCTAGATGTATTTGAAAATTATATTTTGTACAGCATTTTGCTTTAAAGATTCTGTTTTCAAAATGTAAATATTATGCATTGACATAAAAGCATTGGTTTTGGATATATATTGGCATGAACAATTGATTTTAGATACAGTATGGAAACGGACCCTTTGGTCAGCCATTGATCACCTGTTCACACTGGTTCTATGTGACCACACTTTCCAATCCACTCCAGACACGAGGGGCAATTTACAGAAGCCAATTAACCTACAAACCTGCACGTTTTTGGGATGTTGGCCCTCCCTCTATCCCCCCGCCCTCCATCCCTCCCCCTCGCCCTCCCTCCCTCCCCCTCACCCTCCCTCTCTCTGCTTTTATCTCCTTGTCCTCTCTCCCTCCCCCTCTCTCCCCCCCTCTCTCCCTCGCCTTCTCTCTCTCCTCAAGGTATAACCATATAACAATTACAGCACGGTAACAGGCCATCTCGGCCGTTCAAGTCCATGCCGAACAACTTTTGTCCCTTAGTCCCACCTGCCTGCACTCATACCATAACCCTCCATACCCTTCTCATCCATATGCCTATCCAATTTATTTTTAAATGATACCAACGAACCTGCCGCCACCACTTCCACTGGAAGCTCTTTCCACACCGCTACCACTCTCTGATTAAAGAAGTTCCTCCTCATGTTACCCCTAAACTTCTGTCCCTTAATTGTAAAGTCGTGTCCTCTTGTTTGAATCTTCCCTATTCTCAAAGGGAAAAGCTTGTCCACATCAACTCTGTCTATCCCTCTCATCATTTTAAAGACCTCTATCAAGTCTCCCCTTAACCTTCTGTGCTCCAGAGAATAAAGACCTAACTTATTCAACCTATCTCTGTAACTTAGCTGTTGAAACCCAGGCAACATTCTAGTAAATCTCCTCTGTACCCTCTCTATTTTGTTGACATCCTTCCTATAATTTTGCGACCAAAACTGTACACCATACTCCAGATTTGGTCTCACCAATGCCTTGTACAATTTTAACATTACATCCCAGCTTCTATACTCAATGCTCTGATTTATAAAGGCTAGCATACCAAAAGCTTACTTTACCACCCTATCTATATGAGATTCCACCTTCAAGGAACTATGCACGGTTATTCCCAGATCCCTCTGTTCAACTGTATTCTTCAATTCCCTACCATTTACCATGTACGTCCTATTTTGATTTGTCCTGCCAAGGTGTAGCACCTCACATTTATCAGCATTAAACTCCATCTGCCATCTTTCAGCCCATTTTTCCAACTGGCCTAAATCACTCTGTAGACTTTGGAAATCCTCTTCATTATCCACAACACCCCCTATCTTGGTATCATCTGCATACTTACTAATCCAATTTACCCCCCTTCATCCAGATCATTGATGTACATGACAAACAACAAAGGACCCAACACAGATCCCTGAGGCACCCCACTAGTCACTTGCCTCCAACCCGACAAACAGCCATCCACCATTACCCTCTGGCTTCTCCCATTCAGCCACTGTTGAATCCATCTTGCTATTCCTGCATTTATACCCAACAGTTGAACCTTCTTAACCAACCTTCCATGAGGAACCTTGTCAAAGGCCTGACTAAAGTCCATATAGACAACCTCCACTGCTTTACCCTCATCAATTTCACTAGTAACCTCTTCAAAAAATTCAAGAAGATTAGTCAAACATGGCCTTCCAGGCATAAATCCATGTTGACTGTTCCTAATTAGACCCTGTTTATCCAGATGCTTATATATATTATCTCTAAGTATCTTTTCCATTAATTTGCCCACCACTGAAGTCAAACTAACCAGTCTATAATTGCTAGGTTTACTCTTAGAACCCTTTTTAAACAATGGAACAACATGCGCAGTACGTTAATCCTCGGGGACTATTCCCGTTTCTAATGACATTTGAAATATTTCTGTCATAGCCCTGGCTATTTCTACACTAACTTCCCTCAATGTCCTAGGGAATATCCTGTCAGGACCTGGAGACTTATCCACTTTTATATTTTTCAAAAGTGTCAGTACTTCTTTTACTTTGAAACTCATAGTATCCATAGCTACTCTACTAGTTTCCCTTACCTCACATAATTCAATATCCTTCTCCTTGGTGAATACCGAAGAAAAGAAATTGTTCAATATCTCCCCCATCTCTTTTGGCTCTGCAGATAGCTGTCCACTCGGCCTCTCCAATGGACCAATTTTATCCCTTGTTATCCTTTTGCTATTAATATAGCTGTAGAAACCCTTTGGATTTACTTTCACCTTACTTGCCAAAGCAACCTCATATCTTATTTTAGCTTTTCTAATTTCTTTCTTAAGATTTTTTTTACATTCCTTATTCTCCTCAAGCACCTACTTTACTTCATGCTGCCTATAATTATTGTAGATCTCCCTCTTTTTCCGAACAAGATGTCCAGTTTCTCTTGAAAACCAGGGCTCTTTCCAATTTTTACTGGTTCCTTTCAACCGAACAGGAACATAAAGATTCTGTACTCTTAAAATTTCCCCTTTAAATGTCCTCCATTTCTCTTCTACATCTTTCCCATAAAACAAAATGTCCCGGTTCACTCCTTTTAAATCATCTCACATCTCGTTAAAGTTAGCCTTTCTCCAATCAAAAATCTCAACCCTAGGCCCAGTTCTGTCCTTCTCCATAATTATATTGAAACTAATGGTATTGTGATCACTGGACCCGAAGTGCTCCCCAACGCATACCTCCGCCACCTGTCCCGTCTCATTTCCTAACAGGAGGTCCAGCACTGCCCCTCCTCTAGTAGGCACCTCTATGTATTGCTGCAAAAAACTATCCTGCACATATTTTACAAACTCCAAACCATCCAGCCCATTTACAGAATGTGTTTCCCAGTCTATGTGTGGAAAGTTGAAATCTCCCACAATCACTACCTTGTGCTTACTACTAATATCTGCTATCTCTTTATATATTTGCTCTTCCAATTCTCGTTCCCCATTTGGCGGTCTATAATATGCCCCTATAAGTGTTGCTACACCTTTCCCACTTCTCAATTCCACCCAAATAGCCTCCCTAGATGAGCCCTCCAATCTATCCTGCCAAAGCACTGCTGTAATATCTTCCCTGACTAGCAATGCAACACCTCCACCTCTTGCCCCTCCAATTCTTTCACACCTGAAGCAACGAAATCCTGGAATATTTCGTTTCCAATCGCAGCCCTCCTGCAACCATGTTTCACTGATCGCCACAACATCATACTTCCAGGTGTCTATCCAGACTCTAATCTCATCCACCTTTCTTACAATGCTCCTAGCATTAAAATATGCACATTTAAGAAACCCCCCTTCTCTTATTCTCTGTTTATTTCCTTTTTTTTTCTTTCTCCTCTTGTGTCCGAGTGCTTCCCTTTTCTGCTTCCTGCCTCCCATTCTGTCTACTAGCTTTTGCTATTTGCATCCCTCGCCCCAACATTCTAGTTTAAAGTCTGTCTACTAAAGGTATGTCTACTTTGAAGTAGTTCTCCTCCTCTCACCGACGAGAGTTCAGCAAATCAGCCTGAAGAAGGGTCTCGACCCAAAACGTCGCCCATCCCTTCTCTCCAGAGATGCTGCCTCACCCGGTGAGTTACTCCAGCATCTTGTGTCTAACGCGGACTGAGGAAATTGGAAATTGTTACAGTTGGATGACTTTTCATCAGAACTAGCCAGTTCTAATATAGACCAGAAAGGCTGTTTATATGAAGTTACTAAATAAGTTCCATCTTGAGGTCTGTGACACGTCCAGTGATAAACTGGAAAAGTGCAGCAAAAATCAGATGGCAAAGGGTCAAAAAATCTGATGTCAAGTGAGACAACTTCATCAGAGCAGCATGGAGGAAAATTATTGTTTCATCCAAATTCATTTATTTGAGGTGGTTTGATGAAATGTCACATGTTTGGAGAATTATATTCAATCCTTTTTATTTATTATTTATTACCTCAGAGGTACAGTAGGCATTTATTTAGAAGGCTGCTTGGTGTGTACAACAAAAACAGAAGCAGGCTACATTAGTTTCACAAGAACATTGCGAACTTTAATGTCTTGCAGTGGACAGAAAACCATAAGCAGGAGCTTTTAAAATTGGCTTCTCACTTAATATTTACCTACCCAAGAACCCCGTCCTGGTTATTAATCTGAGACTGTTTATTTCAATGCAGTGTGCAATGCCAACCATAACAAACCTAAATTGCTCAGAAATAATTTTTGTGGTAGTGCTGCCATATGCGTCTTTATAGATCTAAAAATATATTTTAAACCTTGGAAGTGATTAGATTGATATGACGTCTTGGCATGTGTACCTTTTGTTTAGCTAATGATGTTTTGAATGAGTAATTTCTTAGAATCCAGCCATTTGATCCTGGATAGACACAAAAAGCTGGAGTAAAGGGCCTGTCCTACAAGCATGCAACTCTATGCGATTAGCGCAACCTAACGTGGTCACTTGAGCCGTCCGGCGTCGCGGGGCCGGTCCCACTTCGATTGCCGGAGCCGTGCGGAATTGTGCGGAGTTCGTCCCGACATCGCGCGGGGCTCCGAAAAACTGACTATGTTCAAAAATTCCGCGCGGTAACGGCTTGTCGGCTCGCAATCGCCTCGACGCATTACACACCGCCCCGACATCGTGCCTCCGTGACCCTCTCTGTAGGTGCCTCCGTGACCCTCTGTGTGTGTGGCTCCGTGGCCCTCTGTGTGTGTGTGCCTCTGTGCCCCTCTCTGTGTGCCCCTCTCTGTCCTGGCGAACTTACCTTAGACTTCGCTCCAAGTTCGCCTCACTTTGCGCCGCGTTGCGCCACTCACCCGACTTCCGCGCGGCCCCTGCTGCCGGTTTGGTTGCACTTGCCGCATGCAGGCGCATGCTGGTGGGAACGGCCCTGTATGGGGATCACCCGACCTCCGCGCAGCCCCCGCTTCTAGTTTGATCGCGTTCATCGCATAGAGTTGCATGCTTGTAGGACAGGCCCTTAACTCAGCGGGTCAGACAGCATCTCTGGAGAGAAGGAATAGGTGGCAATTCGGGTCGACACCCTTCTTCAGACTGTTCAGTTCATCAGTGTGTCTGGGAGCATTCTTCAATCAGTTAGGACAAAAGGACAAAGACAGAGGACAAAGGACATTTATTCTCACATACACCAATTGGTGTAGTGAGATTTGACTTGCCAATGCAGCAAATGAATAAAGATAATACACAACACTAGAGTATTTAACAATAAACATAAAAACATCCCCCCACAATGGTTCCCACTGTGGGGGAAGGCAGCAAAGTCCAGTCCCATCCCCAGTTCACCCATAGTCGGGCCTATTGAGGCCTCTGCAGTTGCCGAGGCCTCAATACACTGATTGGATTAAGAAGTCTGAAGAAAGATCTCGATCCGAAACGTCACCTATTCCTTTTCTCCAGAGATGCTGTCTGACCCGCTGAGTTACTCCAGATTTTTGTGTTTATCTTCGGTTTAAACCAGCATCTGTAGTGCCTTCCTACACAATTTGACTCTGGCTTTAGTTTCAGGTGGAATTGCTATATAACTCAAAAATCTTCAGGACGGGCAAAAGCATGTGCTGGCTCGAAGGGCCGAATGGCCTCCTCCTGCACCTATTTTCTATGTTTTCTATATTGTACCATTGCACCACCTGAATCTCAATTAAACTAAAAAGTAGTAGCAAGAAATGGGTAGCTGCAGCTACTGATGAAAATCAGTAATTAATTCATGCTTAGACATGCTGGTGTCTAAAACTTCACTTTTCATGAGCTCTTTTCCAATTTACTAAAGGAGTTTTTAATCCAATCAGTGGCCGAACTAAGTGAAGAAAGATCCAGGACACACTGATGAAATGAACAGTCTTCCTCCTGTTCTATCTAATGAATGTGATGAACAATAGCACGAGGCAGCTGCAGATAAAGCTTCCTCTAGTATGTTGCAACATTGCATCCTAACCTCGGCCTCAGGGGAGAAGCCCCCTCATACACTTGCACAGTAGATTTTGAGTTTCCACACCTGGCACCTCTTTGTTCCCTTTCTCAGTGTTTTATTTCCAATCCCAGGCTGCTGTATACTCCATTTGTGCTGCAGTCCTGATAATCAGTGCGAGATGGCCGCAAACTCAATTACTTTAAACTCTTATGTGTAGGAAAGACACAAAATACTGGAGTGACTCAGCGGGACAGACGGCATCTCTGGAGAGAAGGAATGGGTGACGTTTCGGGTCAAGAAGAAGTCTGAAGAAGGGTTTTGACCCGAAACGTCACCCATTCCTTCTCTCCAGAGATGCTGCCTCACCCGGTGAGTTACTCCAGCATTTTGTGTCTACCTACTTTAAACTCCTTAACGCTGAACTTTCAACCCAGTTTCTGAAACTGATTTAATTTTGGGATTAAAACTGACTGGCGACATCTCCCACCATCGATCACGTTTACATGACGAGTCAAAAGTGAAAGCAGTGATGAGGGAAAGAGAAGTGCGCTGTTCTTTACTGTGGAAGATGAATCCCAACTCATGCTGCCTCCAGCTCCCGCAGGAGCGCACATCTGCTCGTCACATTCCTTCAAGCTAGAGGACAGATACATCCTCTCGTTCTCTCTGAGGAATGGTCGAACCACCCGGCAATCTACCTGGGTAACAGATGCACATTTCTCTAATCCCCTGGATACCTCTCAGAAGCTCTGGACAATGTTGCAAGAGCATATTTCTGGCGTTAAAATGACTTGGGCAACTTTCAGTTGTCTCTAGAAATAAAAAAAGGTAAATGAAACTTAAAATGGTTAACTTGACATTACTTGTCTCTTGAATGTGTTGTAACATGGCAAATTTTAACATGACAGTCAAACCCCTGTCCCACGGTACGAGTTCATTCCAAGAGCTCTCTCTCCCGAGTTTGCCCTGATTCGAACTCGGAGATTTACGGTAATGGCCGCTCGTCGGTACTCGGGGCTCTCGTGGACATTTTTCATCATGTTGAAAAATCTTCACGAGTCTTCCCATGCTTACCTGCCATTAGCGAGTCTTCCCGACTACCCGCCGTTAGCGCTAAGAGACGTCCCCGAGCTCCGACGTACCCGCTACGTTCATTCTCCGTGCTTACCACGAGTTTGATTTTTTTTTTAACTCGGGAGAGCTTGGAATGAACTCGTACCGTGGCACAGGGCTTTCACACTTAAAATGAAGTACCAGATAATCTAAGTGAGGCTTATATTCTTTTTCTTGAGCTCTATGCAGCGTAGCTGCAGCTTGAAAAACACAAACCTGTGCTTTTCCTGTTTGCATTTTTTTTGCCATCTATTCATTCAAAGGTCATGTGCCAGACATCGTGTAACAGCTGAAAGGCAAGCAGCTTTCATTGTTTAGCTGACGATTGTTCCCTGCCCAGGTTCAAGAATACCTCAGGAAGGCAACTTTTTTTTTGATTTGTCTCTTAAGAGAGCAACTCGTCCCTGTTTCTGTCAGGGTAATAAAATACAGAATGAAAATTGGGGAGCAGGACTTTGGCGTAGCAATTCTGATGCTAACCCTCGCAAATTGTGATGTTCTGGCTGCAAACCTTTGGACCTATACTTTAGTTTAGAGGTACAGCATGGAAACAGGCCCTTCGGCCCATTGAGTCCGCACCGACCAGCGATCCCTGCACACTAACACTATCCTACACACACTCGGGACAATTTACACTTATGCCAAGCCAATTAACCTACAAACCTGTACGTCTTTGGAGTGTGGGAGGAAACCGAAGATCTCGGAGCAAACTCATGTGGTCAAGGGGAGAACGTACAAACTCCGTACAGACAGCAACTGTAGTCAGGATTGAACCTGGGACTCGGGCACTGTCAGGTAGCAACTCTACCGCTGCGCTACCATGGCACAGTTCCTCCAGCAATTTGTTTTCTCTTTAAGATTTGAGCTGTTCTAACTGAGTTCTTCTTGCAGAGGGTGATGAATCTCTAGAATTCTCTGCCCTGTATGGTTGTGGAAAATAGAATTAGTTTAGTTCAGTTTTTTAGTTTAGAGATACAGCACGAGAGCAGGCCCTTCAGCCCACCAGCGATCCCCGCACATCAACACAACATACTAGGGTGAATTTACATTTATACCAAGCCAATTAACCTACAAATCTGTATGTTTTTAGAGTGGAGGAAGAAACTGAAGATCTTGGAGAAATCGCACGGGGCCACGGGGAGAACGTACAAACTCCATACAGACAGCATCTGTAGTCAGGATTGATCCCAGGTCTCCGTCATTGTAAGGCAGCAACTCTACCACTGCACCACCACACCACTCCTTCATTGGGGAGGTTTAAAGAGGAGGTAGATTAATTATTGAATTGATCACTATGGGTTACTAACGCAGAAGAGAAGATAAGCCCCAGTACTTATCAGCATGACCATATTGAATGGTGGCCTTCTCCTTCTCCTGCTCCTATTCTCTTGTGTCATTATTATGGTTTACTGTCTGTACTCTTTGCTGCAACATACGTTTAACATATTCAACTGAAACACATGCAAAAGTGGTAGAGTTAGAGTGAAGGTATCACCAGATACTGGCGCAGCAGTAGAGTTGCTGCTTTACAGCCACCAAAGACCCAGCTTTGATCCTGACTACGGGTGCTGTCTGTACGGAGTTTGTACCTTCTCCCCGTGACTATGCGTGTTTTCTCCGGTTTCCAAAGATGTACAGGTTTGTGGGTTAATTGGCTTCTGTAAATGATCCCTAGTGTGTGCAGGATAGAACTAGTGAATGGGAACATCGCTGGTCAGTATGGACTCAATGGGCCAAAGGGCCTGTTTCCGTGCGGTATTCCTAAAGACTACTGGCAAAAGTAAGAAAGCAAAGTCACATGCTATTCTCAAACCAGTTGCATGACTGGCTGGAGCTCTCTGTTGCCAGAAGCTTTGGTGCTTGTTACAGTTTATGTTTATAGTGGTGTCGGGAGATAATGTTTTGTGGGGGGAGTAATAAATAATGAATATACAAGTATTCTTGTGTAAAATATGTCAACCTTTCAAATGTTGTGATCAAATAAAAGGTGAAGTTAACTCTTTTATTTATCATTGAGGTTTATTTGAATTAGAATATTTGAGTATTTAACTAGACAAAGTTTCTAACGCTTATGGGTCTGTCCCACTTAGGCGACTTTTTAGGCGACTGCAGGAGACTATGCAGTCGCCACATGTTCGCGGGTGCTTGCCGGATACTCGCCTTCGTGGTCGTGAGGAGTTCCCGCATTCTGGGAACTAGTCGCGGCCTCATAATGGTCGCCGCAAATTTTTCAACATTTTGCAAAATTAGCGGCGACCAGAATTAAGCCGCCATGGAGAGTAGCGAGAATTCTCGTGCCGTAGGTGGGTCGCCAGGAGGTCGAAGGTTGTCGGAGGTTGTAGCCGGTGCTGACCGGTGAATTTCATTGGCTCATTGGGGAAAAAAACGTAAGCAGTAGTTTTCAAAACCAAGGATAACCGACCGGTAATGTTAAATGTCCGCCGAGCTTCACAGCCGTGTATCTCTGGCTTCTTAAAAGTTGTCTCCACTCCTTCGCCAACCTTCTCCCCCCCCCCCCTCTTTTAAAGGACCTACCGTTCACTGCGCTTTCGCCGTCTTAATTACAGCGCCACCCTTCCTGCTCATCGCAGTGTGTGTCTGTATCACCTTGGCTTTGCACCGTGGGAATTTCACTCAGACAGCGCTTCCCCCCGCTGTCTGAGTGAAATTCAGACAGTGCGTGTGTGTGTCTCTGACAGTGGCCGTTACAGTTGGGATTGCAGGCGACTGCCGCCAACGTCACAGTCGCCTAAGTGGTACATGGAATATAGACTCAAAATGCTGGAGTCACTCAGCAGGACAGGCAGCATCTCTGGGGAGAAGGAATGGGTCACGTTTCAGCTCCACCCCTTTCTTCAGACGGAGAGACAGGAGAAAGGGAAACATTTGACTGTTATTTTGGAAAAGGGATAGATGAACATGTTCTGTTCTTCTAAAGTCAATTGCCTCATAAGATTCATTTACATTTCTTCTTAACGTTACCAGTGAAAAATAACATTACCAATTTATTATCTTAATGTAATATTCACTAGGCGAATCAGTTTTGCTCTCCACGTTATTGGCTAGTAGACTAGATATTTTCACAACTCTCTCAAGTTGCAATATTTGATTAGTCCATTCTACGAGATTGTTGTTAGCATTTCATCCATCAATTTACTGATGGGAACACTGCATTTCTTTTCCATTTAAAAGACAAGTGAAGAGTTTATTTCCTCTTGGCTATGGTCCAGGCTGCTCACAGTCATTTCCCATGCTACGTTTAATGGGGGGGTGTATTCAGTGGGGGCTCTCCAGCAGATGGCACTGGCCATAGGGGAGAGGCAGAACTAAAAGCCGCTAATATCTATATTAATTTTATAAGGTGTTATGTTTCAGGGGAAAAAATCGACTGGAGCCTGGCATATGGCTACCAACTGTTTTTTTGTTGTTTCTGTGAGCATTTTAAATGAAGTGCATTATTGAATCTTGCTCTGCTGCAGCGATTGCCTTGGAGGCGGTAAGGTGTAAAAAAAGACATGCCACAGAATATCGTGGCATTTACAAAAGTTACTGCAAAGGACAAGCCATTGAAAATGTCCGCAAATGTAAAGCACCTTTTGCGAGAATGTACAATGTCATTTGGCATCTTCTTGACATGATCAGTGACGTTGTTACTAATGTGGGTTTGATAATGTCGCAGTTGAATTATTGTGGGATGTCTGTGGAGATTCTGGCCCTGAGAAAGGTGGGCCGGTTTTCCCCACGCCCATGAGGGACATTCTGTGATGTTTGGACAAGGATCGTTTGGGATTCTTGATCTGCCCTGGCCCATGATAAGAATGGGCTAGGGAGCTGGAGAATCGCCTCTGATATCATGTCGCAAAAGGCCAGCTTCTTTAGGAGCATTGTAACGCAATCCAGAGGAACACTGATGCATGAGAAATGGCATTTTGTCAACCGGGCTAAACTGATAGTATTTAAAGACTCAGCATGTTCTGATGTTGTGGTCTGTGGAATGCAGAGAACAGCTCAGGAATGCTGCGTACAGTCTTCGCATTAACCAGACCAATTCAACTGTATCATGGTCCAGCTATAATGGAATTTAATTTACTTAATTTTAGGAATGTAATTATAGGGGTAGATAAGTCTCTTGCCTGGGTCATCAAATGTCATGCAATTGATTTGACATTAAGGTTGTTTTATGTCTAATCATGACCAGCTAATGTTACGTTAAATATTTGCCTGATCATCAGAAAGCTGCAATAGGATTTTAAATTCAGGCAGTCTAAATAGTTGTAGAGTAGTGCAGCTATCTTATTACTCAGGAGGTTCTTCAGTTCAGTGTCGCATGTACCGAGGTACAGTGAATCACTTCCCTCTGGAAGGCGACTCCGGACTGTCAAAGCTGCCATAGCCAGACTTAAAACAGCTTTTTTCCCACAAGTAGTAGCTCTACTCAATAACCAAAAATCTGTAGCCTCCTTTTGCTCTGGTATTTTATTTAATTCACATGTTTAATCAATAATGTTTTATTGTTAATGTTTAATGTTTTATGTGTCATTCCTAACTGTCACTGTATGTCATGTTGCCACTTGCGGGTGGAGCACCACGGCAAATTCCTTGTATGAAGTAAATACAGTAACGTGGTTCCTAAGTACCTGATGCATACAGACATATTACAGTTCTTGTACAACTTCTTCTTTTTAATTTAATAATAAAAAGAACAATGATTACAACCCACCCGTCACCCAGTTCTAAACCATTTAATTTCTAAGGTTATGTTGCACCATATGCTTGTAAGAAGTCGATAAAAGGAGACCAAATCTTTAAGAATTGGTCTACTTTGCCTAATAGGAGGGATCTCATTTCTTCAAGATGTAGCGTTTCCGACATATTTGAAATCCACATTTTAAACGTTGGCGTGGATGTGTTTTTCCAAAATTTAAGTATACGTTTTTTTGCTGTTATTAAACCATAATTAAAGAGAGATTCTTGGAACGTAGTTAGCTTACGTCCCTCTTCCATTGATCCGAAGATAATCAGTTCTGTATTGGGGTTCAATTTTATGTTAAATAGTTTTGTAAAAGTTCCAAAGATTTTGTTCCAAAATTTATGAAGTTTTGTACAGGAGACAAAGGAATGTGCTATAGTGGCATTTTGAGTTAGACATTTGTCACAAATGGGGGAAACGTTTGGAAATATTTTCTTCAGTCTAGTTTTTGAGTAATATAATCTATGTAAAAAATTTAATTGAATTATGCCTTACATTAATCGAACATTTATGTATATATAATAGGTTTTTTTCCCATCTGTCTTTCGGAATTTTTATAAATAATTCTTGTTCCCAGTCCCTTCTAATTGCCTCTGTCGTTGGTGTTTTTATATTTAAAATTATATTATATAAATACGATATTAAATAGCTTGATTCTTCCTATCTGTTCATTCCTTCAACTAATGAATCTGAGGTTAGAGTTTGATATCTTGTATGTGTTTTTTCAAATAATCTCGGATTTGAAGGTATTTGAAATATTGATTACTTTTCAGATTATATTTTAGTTGGAGTTGTTGGAATGATAGAAGTTTTCCCATTTCATACCTTGTTTCAAATTCCTTGTATGTGAACACTTGACCAGTAAACTTCTTCATTCAAAAGGTTTTGTTGCGTACCAACCAGTTAACAGAAAGGCAATACATGATTATAATTGATCCATTTACAGTGTATAGATGTATGATAAAGGAATAACATTTAGTGCAAGGTAAAGCCAGCAAAGTTCTTAATACATTAACTATTTTCACAATTCCTTGCCCGAGCTTTTGGTGCTTGATTGGTGTGTGTCGGATGGCAGTAAACAGTACTTCTGTAAAAGCTAATATATTGGAATTACTTCCAATCTGCAAATTTATTTAATGGGGTCAGTAAGAGGGAGTGGTAGCACCTCTTAACGTATTGCGATTGAAAATGAAAATACGTAATGTTGGAGCTAGGTTAGATTACTTTATTTCCTAATACTCTCTGCAACAATTTAATGTGCTTGCCTTGTTTTTAAAAAGTTGGTACATTTCCATGTGGCGTAATGGCATAAATAATCACGCTGTCGTGCTGTTGAAGTCTGTTTAACTATTATAAAAGACAGGTATTTGCAAAACGATTCCTGCAAAACATAAATTGAAATGTCGTGTGTAGTTAACTATATTATCCAGAGTGCCCAGCATCCGTACATTGGAGAAAGAATCACAGGTGGGCAGAATATTTCCGAATGCCAGATGCCAAAACAGATACTGACTGCAAACAATCACTTGGGCGGAAAAAAGAGATGTAGACTCTCTTAGAACCTGCCTGAAGAGTTAAGCCCGTCCCACTTACGTGTCCTTTGCACGCTAATTACTCGACCTCTTCGTTGCGTTGAGGCGCACGGGTATCGTGGAATCGCAATGCGCCTGCGCGCTTACGCCTTATGTCACGCCGGAGGCGCCCAAAGATTTTGTTTCCCTACAAAATCCCGGAGCGCCGCGCGATACCGCGCACAACTCCATACCCCTCCATTCTCCATGCCACAGTCCCGCGGGGCCCACACGATACCCGTGCGCCTCAACGCGACGATGAGGTCACGTAATTAGCATGCCAAGGACACGTGAGTGGGACAGGGGCTTTACAACATTGACACACATCACTGGGAACAACAGATTCATCCTACCACAACTGGAGAGCAGTGCCGAACTGCCATCTACATTTTTGGTGACCCTCGGACCACCCTGGAACGGGCTTTCCTGGCTTTACCTTGCACTAAACGTTATTCCTTATCACACTGTAAACAGATCGATTATAATCATGTAGACAAAAGTGCTGGAGAAACTCAACGGGTGCGGCAGCATCTATATATTACAATCATGTATTGTCTTTCTGCTGACTGGTTAGCACGCACCAAAAAGCTTTTCACTGTCCCTCGGTACACATGAAAATAAACTAAACTAACTAACTAAGAAAAAAGTATTGGATCATCCTGTGGTGTACCCGCGTAAAGCGCAGTGCTCGTTCATATGTGGTAGCTAGAATAGGGAATCAAAGAGGAAAAGAGAATCTCAAAAGTCAACAACCACTGATGCCACAGAATCCCTATACCTTCCTCACCCGTGTGGGAGGATCCTTTGAGCCCAGATTTGTCTAAACAGTCATCTCCATACATATCATATCATAACATTATAGACTAGATTAAGACCAAGCGGAGGCTTGGCGATCGTTTCGCCGAACACCTCCGCTCGGTCCACATTAACCAACCCGACCTCCCGGTGGCTCAGCACTTCAACTCCCCCTCCCATCCGTATCCGAACCCTCTGTCCTGGGCCTCCTCCACGGCCAGAGTGAGCAACACCACAAATTGGAGGAACAGCACCTCATATTCCGCTTGGGGAGTCTGCATCCTCTCGGCATGAACATCGAATTCTCACAATTCTGTTAACCCTTGCTGTCTCCTCCCCTTCCTACCTCTCCCTCAGCCCTCGGGCTCCTCCTTTTTCCTTTCTTCCCCCCACCCCACATCAGTCTGAAGAAGGGTTTCGGCCCGAAACGTTGCCTATCTCCTTCGCTCCATAGATGCTGCTGCACCCGCTGAGTTTCTCCAGCATTTTGTGTAACCCTCGATTTTCCAGCATCTGTAGTTCCTTCTTTAACATTACAGACTAGATCTTGCCCGAGACCAGTGACAAACTCCACGGTATGAGTGATGCAAAGGCTGATGAGAAACACATTAAAACCATTTGAAAAGTAACAAATCTATTTATTACATGGTGCCACAAAATTTACAACTGGAAGCCATGTGGGTTCTTAATGTTCATGCTACTTAGAAAAGAACAGACGAGCACTTGGTTTATTGGTTTGTGGCTGACAGATTTTCAAATATACATCCAAGTAGTGTTTATGATGAGGATTAATGTCTCCAATCTTCAGACAATCAGCGCCAGTCCTCTCCCACCCTCTGGGTGAAAATATCTTTCCTAATTTCTCCTCCAGTCTATCAACGATTTACTTTGAATTTATCTTTCCTGCCCTTTGACCCTTCTGATAAGTGAAATGGGTTTTCCTATTTATCTAGGCCGACATAATTTTTATATACCTCAATTAAGACGTCACTCTGCCTCTCTTCTGAAGAAAGAGCCCCAGTTTATCCATTTTTTTAGTAGGTGGATTATTCTGATCCCTGCAGCCTTCTTTTAAATCTCCTCTGCACGTTCCCCAATGGAAACATATCTTCCTTGTTACAGGGTGACCGGAAATAGATGGAGATTTGAGCCAGAGCCAAACAAATGTTGTGTACAGTTCTAACATAATCTCCCTGTTCTTGTATCCATTGCCTCAGCCAATGCTGTTTTAAGCCTTGTTATTGCCTGCCCCACCAGTTTTAAAGACCTGTGCACATAAACACCAGGGTCCCACAGCTACTCCACCCTACTCCATATTTTCTCTTACGTTGCAAATAATTCAATTGCCATTTTTTTGTCCAACTAACCAGGTTCGATATATCTTCCTGAAGTCTAAAATTTATTCTCACAGTCAATAACGGCCAATCTCCAAACCTTTTTATCATGACTCCTGTTCTAAATTATTTGTATATATTTTGCAAAAAAATCATGGCACTGTGTACTCTGTCATTAGACTCGTGGAACCGCAAAGTCAAATGTTGTTTAGCCACAAATTCAATGTGTAGGAAGGCACTGCAGATGCCGGTACAAACTGAAGATGGACACAAAAAGCTGGGGTAACTCAGCGGGGCAGGCAGCAGCTTTTTGTGTCTATCTTAGCCACAAAATCAACCTTTAACAATCAGACATTACCGTCTGTTTCCTACCATTCAACTAATTTTGTTTTTGCCGCTTTTCCTAAATCATCATTTGCCACCAGAGGCATGGAATGACACAGTGTGGAAACAGGCCCTTCGGCCCAACTTGCCCACACCGGCCAACATGTCCCGTGACACTAGTCCGACCTGCCAGCATTTGGTCCAGCTCCCTCCAAACCTGTCCTATCCATGTACCTGTCTAACTGCTTTTTAAATGTTGGGATAGTCCCAGCCTCAACTACCTCCTCTGGCTACTCTCCCTAAAATTCCATACTCTTACAGTTTGACCATCTTGCCAATTGGATCTTTGTACAAAGCCTCTGCTAAAATCCATGCAGCCTTTATTAAATGCACTATTCACCCTCGTTTCCTTTTCTAAAAATGTCAATTGTTTGTTGGTAAGACTTTCACAATAAGTCCATGCTGACTCTTCCTGATCAATCTGTACTTTTTAAATGATTTCTTAAAATATGTTGTCTCTTAGAATGGATCCAATAATTTGTTCTTACACAAGTAGTTTGTGTCTCCCTACGTCTCAATTTGGACAATATTATAAATAAACATCAAAAGTCCTCCACTCTTGTAGTCAGGGCAGATAGAAAATTTCTTTCCATGCTTCTTTTAAAGGGCTTATTGCAGGAAAAATTAAGAATAACATGCGACTCAAAAAGATTTCTCTGCTGAAAGTGGTTCTGCAGTTAAGCAGGTAGAGTGGTTTAAAGGTGCTCTGACACAGGCCTGGAACCAGGAGAGTTATTGTCTTTCTCGGAGCTTCAGATGGGGAGAGGATCTCCTGTCCCAGACGCCAGGCACAAAGGTAGTTTTCAGGGACGATGCTTTTAGAGGTTGTCCTAAGTAATAGGAGCAGAATCAGGCCATTCGGCCTATCAGGTCTATTCCGCCATTCAATCATGGCTGATCAATCCCCCTCCTAACCCCAAACTCTCTCCCCTAACCCCATTCTCTCGCTTTCTCCCCATAGCCCCTGATACCCGTACTAATCAAGAAATGGATTAGTACGGGATGTGAAGTGGTTTGGTAGTTTCGCAAGCTGAATAAATCACTGCCAGATAATCTGGAGTTGGCCGAATGAGCATAATAACATGAAAGTTAAACTTTGGCTGGGCAGTTATAAATGGTCTCATTTGTCCTGGAACAAGAGGGAGAAAATCAACAGAAGTTTGGAATATAGATAATTATCACTGACGACATTTGAAGCGTCTGGGTGTTGGCACCGGTCTGGATCGTGCTATTCAGTTAGATTTATATAATTCAAAATAATGTGAAAACATGTAGTTAAGACATCAAAAAATGCCAACAACTAGTTAAAAAAAATGATAAAGTGAAATTAGAGAATGCTGCAAGCTCTCAGCTGGTCTGGCATTGTATGTGACGAGAGCAACAGTCTATCTTTCAGGTCTTCGGAACTAACATTCTTAATTCTGGCTCTCTCACCACATCTGGAGTATTGTGTACAGTTTTGGTCTCCTAATTTGAGGAAGGACATCCTTGCTATTGAGGCAGTGCAGCGTAGGTTCACCAGGTTAATCCCCGGGATGGCGGGACTGTCATATGAGGAAAGATTGGAAAGACTGGGTTTGTATTCATTGGAATTTAGAAGGTTGAGGGGGGATCTTTTAGAAACATATAAAATTATAAAGGACTGGACAAGCTAGATGCAGGAAAAATGTTTCTAATGTTGGGGGAGTCCAGAACCAGGGGCCACAGTCTAAGAATAAAGGGGAGGCCATTTAAAACTGAGATGAGAAAAAACGTTTTCACCCAGAGAATTGTGAATTTGTAGAATTCTGTGCCACAGAAGGCACTCGAGGCTAATTCACTGGATGAATTTAAAAGAGAGTTAGATAGGGCTCTAGGGGTTAGCGGAATCAAGGGATATGGGGAGAAGGCAGGCACGGGTTATTGATTGTGGATGATCAGCCATGATCACAATGAATGGCAGTGCTGCATGAAGGGCCAAATGGCCTCCTCCTGCATCTATGAAACCCTTCGAACGGTTTCGACCCGAAAGGCCACCCATTCTTTCTATCCAGGCATGCTGCCTGTCGTGCTGAGTTACTCCAGCTTTTCGTGTCTATCTTTGTTAAAATGACGTAGAGGAGACTAATCATCAGTGGAGATAGAAGAGGGGTTTAAATAATTGGAAGGAACACAAACCAAGGAGAATTAAGAAGATATTCCCTGATAGCTTGGTGGGCTATATTAATCCAAAATCAGATTTAATCTCCAGATCGCCGTTAGCAACCACTCCAGGTATAACCACTGCCACAGGACTGGAGAGGGGGGAATGGTTTCTGTACCAGTGCTATTTGTTATCCAGAAATCCCTGCTGGAAGTGCATTGCTTGGACATCTGGTGAGGATAGAATTGAGCGCAAATCACCATGATGCAGAAATCTGGCACACACTAATAAGACCGACGAGAAACTATATACCAGCAAGAAGTTGGCATCCGCAAAAAGGGAATAATGAAATAACAGTGCAAACTGTTTTCCATTAAATATAAACTGCGATACTACATCCCTTTTTTTGGTCATTCGGTTGCCAAGTTTGTCCAATTGGCCTATTCTTATTCTTCATCCATAATGGGCATCAGTGATAGAAGAATTCAAGGTGGGCGGGGAAGGGAAAGGAGGAAGCTTCAGTCTTCCGCTGCTCCGACAGTAAGAACCACAAAGTTCCCCAAATAAACTGAAGCAAACTTAAAGGTTTAATACAGTTAAAAGTTAAAGTACAGAGGAGTTTTTTATGTCACTTCATTTATTGCGACCACACGATGGTTTCTGGCAGTGAGGTGACGAGGCATAACTGCTCGTCTTCAAGTTTCTAAAATCAATATTATTTTTTCCCATTTCAAATCCCAGATAAAGTTATAACATATTGTGAAACAGTTTTCAACACACAGCACAGTGAACCAAAACGAGGCGACAAGGCGTAGGGTGGAGTTGGGGGCTGAGGACGTGTGCACTGGCAATTAATATAGGGTGAGCAATCCAGGATGTTGGCGAACACCACCCACTTTCTGAAGCACACATTAATAGTCAAGTCTGAAACTACTGCAGATAATTGTAAATCGAGGCTTTTGGCTGATGTGCTTCCGCCTGATGTGATGCATTTTTGGAGAGGAGAGTGAGAATGGTTCTGAGGCTGACTGGTTTGGTGCCCATGTGAAATGTAACCCTCCAGAGTTCTTCTGCACATGGAATAAAACTGTCCTTCTGTTGCTGGCTTCTGTCAAGCTCGGCTACGGTAAAAAAGTGTTTGTTCTGGTTGTTGCTTCAGAGTGATTTTAAAAAAATTACTGTGGCGTCATTATGATTTAGTTCCACTATAATTGGACAGGATTTCTGAAACTTCGAGCATAGTTGATTCAGAATGAAGCATCAATGGCTTATCACAGTTTTCCATCGTTTTGCCCTTTCACATATGTGACTCTAGGAGTTGTGTTTTAGTAATGTTAGTTTATTGAGCAAAAACAATACTGAAGGAACAGCTCCTGCCCACTCACTTGTTGCTGATTTCCCTCTGCTGTATGCTTAACTCGTCACTGAGTCCCACATTCCCCTTTTACCCCCTCTCTTACCCCCCTCCCCCCCCCCCATGTCCCTCCTACCCATATCCCTTCATCCAGCTTTACATTTCACCTTCTTAACTGACACTATTTTGTGTTCTTTTTAACTGTAGCCTTTGTCATTTACTCTATCCTTCTGCCAATCACTCCCTGTATGCACCTATTACTTGTGCAGGAAGGAACTGCAGATGCCGGTTTAAACCACAGAGAGACACAAAATGCTGGAGTAACTCAGCGGGACAGGCAGCATCTCTGTGGAGAAGGAATGGGTGACGTTTTGGCTCGGTTAGTTTAGTTTTAGTTTGAGAGGTACAGCGATAAGGCTGTGTAGAGATACAGCACGGAAACAGGCCTTCGGCCCACCAAGTCCGCGGCGACTAGCGATCCCCGCACACTAACACTATCCTACACACACTAGCGACTATTTACATTTATACAAATGTAAATACATTACATTTATGCAGGCCAGGGGGAGAACGAACAAACTCTGTACAGACAGCACCCGTAGTCAGGATCAAACCCTGGTCTCTGGTGCTGCAGACGCTGTAAGGCAGCAACTCTACTGCTGCACCACCATACCGTTACCACAGCATTTTATGTCTATCCACCTATCACTTGCCAGGCTTTGCATTATTCCATCTGGTTCGTCCAGTGAGGCTATATGGGTGGAGCTGAGAATTAAAAAGGGGATGGTCACCTTGTCGGCCCTGTACTATAGAGCCTGAAATAGTCAATGAGAATTAGAAGAACAAATATGCCAGGAGATTGGAGACAGCTGCAAGACTAATAAGGTTGTCATAGTAGGGGATTTTAACTTTCCCAATATAGACTGGGACTGTCATGGTGCCAAGGCTTCAGATGGGGTTGAATTTGTCAAATGTGTTCAGGGCAATATGTAGAGGGCTCTGCAAGGGAGAGGGCAAAGCTTGGAGCTCCTATTCTGGAGGGGAAAGTGACTGAAGTGTCTATGGGTGAACCTTTTGGGACCTTTTCAGACCAGCGACCATTGTTCTATTAGTTTAAAATAGTTATGGATAAAGACAGCACAAGCACACGTTAAATGCTGCATTGGGACAAGACCAACTTTGATGGGATTAGACAGGAACTTGCTAAAGTTGACTGGAGTAGGAAAGTGAGATGCTATTAAAAGAGTGATGACAAGAGTTCAGGGTATGCATGTTTGAGTGAAGAGCAAGACAGGTGGGAGTAATGCCCCTGTCCCACTTAGGTGATTTATTGGGCAACTACAGACAACTAGGCTGTTGCCACATGGTCACCGGGATGTCGCCTGTATGGTCGTGAGCGTTTTTCTGGTCACCGCTGGAGTTTGAAATGTTCAAAACTTTTCGGCGTCAGTTGGCTTGACGCCAATGAGCGTAGCTTGACTTCTCCTGACCTAGGTGCCATTGTAGGTCGTCGCCAGGATGACGTAGGTTGTCGCCGGTACTGACTTCGGAGAATTCCATTAGTGACTGCCTACGTCAACCGGCGACAGGTACCGGCGACTGAAATGTCTCACCTTGTCGTAGCTTGTCGCGGGTGGACGTAGGTTGTCGTAGGTGTGCTCGTAAGTAGACTTCCTAATGGGTTGCCGGTTGTCGGTAGCTAGTCGTAGCTCGACGTCGACTAGGTGGTAGGTTGTTGTAGACAATGTCATTAGGAGGTCCAGTCAGCAGTTTTTCAGCGACCGGCTACGA